>JAMZAV010002664.1:0-82876 GCA_024449915.1 Sweltsa coloradensis
CATTTTAAAATGTTGCTTCCATCTCCAAATCCAGCTAATTTCACAAACACTCTGGATCAATTTTTGACCCCAATTTTCACACAAATCTTGACTGTGATTTTACACGAATTTGTAAAGATTTTTGATCCTGAAATTTGCAAAAATTGGTGTTTTTGGGATTTTTTGGAATTTCTTAAATCAGCTTTAACATGCTGTTGCAGTCACAGGGCAAAGTGAATTTATGTATTAAGATTGTGTAAATGTAGGAGGGTATACATACCATAACATGCTGATTTTTTGTTCCACATAGATACTAGACCATATTAGGCCCTTTGCACCATCGGGCTTTAAAACTGTGCACAAATATTTAGGCCTACTAAAACAGGGGTGCCACCAAGTAGGGCATAACTATTTTTACCATTGAAATACACTTAATTCTGAGAAATTCTTGAAAATAGCTAGGCCTGTTTAGTATTTTGCGTATTATTACGTGAAGGAAGTATCAACATTTTCAGAATTCCATTCTTCAGGTTCTCATGTAAGACATGTAGTATATCTAATACATAGGGTTCAAGATGTACAAGGAATTGCCAAAATCCAAGTGTTACAACTTACAAACCAAAGCCTTACGCAATGGGACTAGTTATGAATGAGACTTGTTGTTGTTGTTGATTTGATATTTTCAACATTTTGAAACGCTATAGAAAACAAAAAACAACAAAAAGATCAAGAACAAAGAAGCTCATATCAAAGAAGTTGCAAGGAAGAAGTGACGTTCATCATTGCACATGATGGCCGACTGGTCGTGAACGCTGGCTGTGTAGTGTGTTTGTCCCATGTCCTTGGCAGACAATCAATTTTTGATATTTTATTATGATATATGAAGTTTACCAATTTAATTTCGTAATGTTTTTACAGCTTTTAAGCCATATGTTGATATTTGTCATGCATGCCATCTTTATATTTCTTATTATTTATATTTTTAATATTTTGTTAACTATTCATAACCATTTCCTTCTTTATCTCTGTGTATCATTTGCCATGTCATTATCACCTTGTCATTTATTTAGATGTAGTTAGGGTCTTTGTAAAATGGTACTAACAACCTGTATAAGACTTTTAATAATAACTAAATAAATAAATTCTACATTTTGCAATTATTGGTTCACTGTAGGTAGGCTAGGCTATCTCCTGTTAGCCTGTTGATTAATTTTTTTTTTATAAATTGTTCAAGTAGGCCTAGGTGTACTACATTATTTGAGACCTATATTTAATAAATTAATTCTCTAAAATAGGGATCGGAAATCTGAAGCTAAATGTTTTCCTCGTTGTAAAATCTGTTTCAGAGTTGTCCCTTTTGAGAAGATAGATCCATTGAATTTTCTGACTATTAGTAGTCACGGTGTCACTCAGATTTCACCTGGCGATATGCTTTTTACACCTCTGCATATTTGGGAAAGTGAATACAAACTTTACTGCAAAATAAACAAGGTAAAGAATATTTTAATTTTGTTTGTATGTTTTGTAGTCCTTAGCCATAACCTACATGAATTATTTCAAGAAAATGCCCTTGTACTGTTTAAAGAAATACACAAGATGGCCTAAACATGCTTAAGAAAAATATATTTATTTATAACAACCTATAATAACCTATATCATCATCATCATCAGATGGCTTGTCTAACTCTGGGTTGGATCACTATAGAAGGTAGGCCTCGAGGCCTCACTTATAAGTGAAACCCCAAGTACCAAAAATGGTGACTAGACCGTGTGGACGCGCGGTGTGCGCTAAAAAGTGGCGCGATATTTAAAAATTCGAAAACGGCGACAAGAACACGGACAAGATGGCGGCCAAACTAAAATGGCGGACAAGGTGGCGGCAAAACAAAAATAGCGAACAAGATGGCGGTAAAGCTAAAATGGCGGCCAGAAACAAAATGGCGGACAAAATGGCGGTTGGAAAATCAAAATGGCGGGCGAAAACACATGACAGGAACCAAAATGGCGGCCGGAAACAAGATAGTGGCTGTCACGTGACCGCCGCCTACAACAACCTGCAAGTTTCCAAGGCGGTGTCATCTACATTGTAGCAACAATCCATTGGTTGTTATTGTGAATACCTTCTGTTGTTTATCTATAAATACAACAACCTGTAGATCAGAGGAGTAGTGAACGCACAGTATTGGTAACAGTAACAACTAACATTTTAATTAATATTCGGCTCCGAAAAGAATTGTTGGGGGAACGTAGAACCCTGTTATAGACAAAAAATTTGGAACACATCTGAACGTTAGAACCGTATAATTACGATTCGGTATGGAACAAAGTGATTCAGATCAAGAAAATCTCCGTACAACACAGAAAATAGATGTAGAAACTGGACTTTTTCCGACAATTTGTGAGTATGTATTGTTTTTGAGTTACAATATAGATAATTCTGGAATCGCAGTGGAATGCGCGAGCAACGCAATTGTTTGGTATGGCTATAGACCTACCTTCGGTGATGCTCGGTCATGTCATGATGCAGACCATCATTTGGAAAGATCCGATTGTTATTAGCTATCAACTACGGTTCCATGGTTGAGTTCGGAATTATGATATATTGTAAAACCCATCGTCAATCATTAACCCCTTAGTTTACTATTAATACACATGTCACTTGTTTTGCCATGAAATACTATTTAAAACCAAAATTAATAAATTCTAATTTTCTTCCCCTTTACGTTTTTTTTAATCTTATCCCACATTGACATTTTTAGCACTTACCGAATTTTTTTCCTCTTCCCTTCCTCCCCCCCCCCCCCCCCCCCATTCCTACAAAGTGTTTTGTTAAATTTTTGGAAATCTGAAAAAATAGGCCCAAGTGTAGTATTTTATTTATTTTATTTTATTTATTTGGCAGCCGAAACACGTGACCGGAACCAAAATGGCGGCCGTAAACAGATGGTGGCTGTCACGTGACCACTGCCTACAACAACCTGCAAGTTTCCAAGGCCGCGTCACCTACATTGTAGCAACAATCCATCGGTTGTTATTGTGAATACCTCCTGTTGTTTATCCATAAACACAACAACCTGCAGATCAGAAGACTAGTGAACGCACAGTATCGTAACAGTAACAACTAACATTTTAATTAATATTCGACTCCGAAAAGAATTGTTGGGGGAACGTAGTAACCCTGTTATAGACAAAACATTTGGAACACAATCTGAACGTTAGAAACCGTAATAATTACGAATTCGGTATGGAACAAAGTGTTCAGATCAAGAAAATCTCCGTACAACACAGAAAATAGATGTAGAAACTGGACTTTTTCCGACAATTTTGTGAGTATGTATTGTTTTTGAGTTACAATATAGATAATTCTGGAATCGCGTGGATCGCGAGCAACGCAATTGTTTGGTATGACTATAGACCTACCTTTTTCGGTGATGCTCGGTCATGTCATGATGCAGACCATCATTTGGAAAGATCCGATTGTTATTAGCTATCAACTACGGTTCCATGGTTGAGTTCGGAATTATGATATATTGTAAAACCCATCGTCAATCATTAACCCCTTAGTTTACTATTAATACACATGTCACTTGTTTTGCCATGAAATACTATTTAAAACCAAAATTAATAAATTCTAATTTTCTTCCCCTTTACGTTTTTTTTAATCTTATCCCACATTGACATTTTTAGCACTTACCGAATTTTTTTCCTCTTCCCTTCCTCCCCCTCCTCCCCCCCCCCCCATTCCTACAAAGTGTTTTGTTAAATTTTTGGAAATCTGAAAAAATAGGCCCAAGTGTAGTATTTTATTTATTTTATTTTATTTATTTGGCAGCCGGAAACACGTGACCGGAACCAAAATGGCGGCCGTAAACAAGATGGTGGCTGTCACGTGACCACTGCCTACAACAACCTGCAAGTTTCCAAGGCGGTGTCATCTACATTGTAGCAACAATCCATTGGTTGTTATTGTGAATACCTTCTGTTGTTTATCCATAAATACAACAACCTGTAGATCAGAGGAGTAGTGAACGCACAGTATTGGTAACAGTAACAACTAACATTTTAATTAATATTCGGCTCCGAAAAGAATTGTTGGGGGAACGTAGAACCCTGTTGTAGACAAAATATTTGGAACACATCTGAACGTTAGAACCGTATAATTACGATTCGGTATGGAACAAAGTGATTCAGATCAAGAAAATCTCCGTACAACACAGAAAATAGATGTAGAAACTGGACTTTTCCCAACAATTTGTGAGTATGCATTGTTTTTGAGTTACAATATAGATAATTCTGGAATCGCAGTGGAATGCGCGAGCAACGCAGTCGTTTGGTATGGCTATAGACCTACCTTCGGTGATGCTCGGTCATGTCATGATGCAGACCATCATTTGGAAAGATCCGATTGTTATTAGCTATCAACTACGGTTCCATGGTTGAGTTCGGAATTATGTTATATTGTAAGCCCATCGTCAATCATTAACTCATTAGCATACCATTAATACACATGTCACTTGTTTTGCCATGAAATACTATTTAAAACCAAAATTATGGGGGAAAAAATAAATTCTAATTTTTCTTCCCCTTTATGTTTTTTTAAAATCTTATCCCACATTGACATTTTTAGCACCCACCAAATTTTTTTCCTCCCCCCTCTCCATTCCCCCATAGTGTTTTGTTAAATTTTTGGAAATCTGAAAAAATAGGCCCAAGTTTAGTATTTTATTTCCCTAAATGATTTTTTTTTTGTAGATTTCATCCGATATTGTCATAAGTCTCCATAACCACCCCCTCCCTCCCCAAGTAACGCACGTTGGGACTCCCCCACCCCATGTTTTTATCATTCCAAAAAAGGAAACAAATGAAAATGAAAAATTATTTCCCCATCTGGTTATCATTTCCAGCCTTGACATCACCAACCCCTTACAGACTACTCACCCTCTGCCCCCCCCCCAAAAAACCTTGGGCACTTCCTTAATAAAAATATTCATCACCAATTGATAACCAAATCATAAATTCTTGTAAACCATAATAACCAATTGTTAACCATTTGTAAACCACTAATAACCACCAAAGAGGCTTGTAAAATAGATGATAACCAATTGTAAACCTTTTAATAACCATTTGATAACCTATTGCAAACCAGAACATCACCAATTGACAACCATGGTTATTATAAACCATTTAATAACCATTTGTAAACCTCAACTTATAACTAAATGGTCACCAATTGATAACCATGGTTATTATAAACCATTAAATACCATTTCATAACCATTTGTAAACCTAAACTATAATAACCAAATGGTCACCATGGTTATTATTTGTTTATAATTTTTTTCTGATAGTCTCATAACCAATACATAACCAAATAACCAACCACCATGGATACTAGTCACCAATATGCAACCATGTTTATTAACTGGTTTACAATAACATGATGAAGCTGGCTCTGTACCAACTGAACGCAACTGAACACACCAAAAATATCTGTGTTCAGTCGCGTCTGTGTTCAGTTGCGCTGTGTTCAGTCGCGCCTGTGTTCAGTCGCGCCTGTGTTCAGTCGCGCTGTGTTCAGTCGCGCCTGTGTTCAGTCGCGCTGTGTGCAGTCGCATCTGTGTTCAGTTGCCTGCGTTCAGTTGCCTGCGTTCACTTGGGGCTGTGTGCAGATGGGTTTGTGTTCAGTTGCATTTGTGTTCAGTTGACGTGCTCCCAGAAAATATACATTCCTTATCAATTTTATCAATATTTTTTGTTAACCTGAAAAAAAAAATTATGTGGTCACCTGCAATGCATGCAATTTTTTAAATTTAGACAAACACAAAAGCTGTATTTTGCACTGTGTTATAATGGCATTTAGAAAGTCATTATTTTTTGTCAAAAGACACAAACCTCTAGGTTTAATTATTTTCTATAACATTATTAAAACAGTTTATTTCATAAGAATAATTTACTTGTTTAATGATAGCAATTATCGTAAAACTTGGCCCCGACTGGGCTAGAACCCAGTAGTGCGGCGGTAGATGGCTAAAAAGAGGTATATTTCATTTTTGACCCATACAGGCGGTACAACCGCACGAAACCAAAATAAAATCGTCAGCTACTTCATCACCCACTAGAAAAATGACGTTGTGGTCTCGAACTGCAGTGTACGTCATAGATTTAAGACGCCATATTGGATGCGCAGCATCGATCACTTTTTGCGTTATATATCATATTGTACATTCTATAATTTTTGGATTAAAAAAATCAAATTTAGCGCGTTGTATTCATTATGATAAATTTTATTTTGGATTGCAACAATAAGTCAAAGTGAAAAATCAACAATGGCGGGGAAAATTAACATTTTCGGAATTACACTAAAATGTTCTATATTTTTTTACGGTTAAACCATCAACATTTTCTTAAGACACAGGATAGATTTTAATTGCCAAATACATTTGTGAACACCTCCTCATTTTTCATTTTGCAAATACTTTAGTCGCTTTGGTGGTAAACGTGATGAAAAGCGTAGCGTGCGGCAAACTGCAAAAATTCTCGAATCCTTATTGTTATACAGATCCTGGCCAAAAGAGACGTGGAATCTTGACGAGTTTTCTCTTCCAATCCTGTTAGTGTATTAGGTACTTAAGGATAAAAATAATCTTGAGTAGACATTTGTAATTTTGGGTAAAATATTTTTAAGAGGCCATCTTGTTTTAGGCATATGCATATAGTACACGCTTTTGATTTTCATTTATTTTCTATTATAATTATGACAGTTGTAACAAACCTGACGTGTTATTTGGATTTCTCATAAAATTTCCTATTTATTGATACAAATTTTGTAATCCTGGGACTATTATGAGATTATTTATAGGAAATTAGATTTTATTAGTCCTTCAGTCAAGTTCAATTTTTAGGGTCGTTTGATGATGGTCGAATAAATGTTCGCATATTTATAAAGAATGTTAGTGGAAAATTATTTGTTCATAGAGTTGTCTTAGGTTTGTCCATTGGTTTGTCCCATGACACTATAATATAGTATATAATTATAAAAATAATATAATACTTATATTGTATAGACATTTATGATAGAAAGTTAAATTGGGTAAACATATAATAGGGAGGGGACCTTCGAAATCTTTGAACTTAGCGGTGTATTGTTTTTGGGTACAATCGAAGAAATATTTCTCATGAATATCGTACTTTTACGATTTTTTTCGATGTTGAGTGTGATATTTTTGTGACATTTGGGCCGATTCTGACCAAACGGGTGGGGCTACAACGTTCATATTTTACATGGACATTAAGGTAATGGTGATGTAATGCTTTTTGAAAGAAAAAAGTGAAAAAGTTAGCCAGAATCCATAAAATAAAGGTTTTAATATGAGTTTTTAAAGGTTTACAACAACAATTAACAAGAAACAATTGAAACTTGACAACAATCACCTACAATGCATTCATAACGAACTTGCAAAGGTAAAGTGATCCCACGCAAACTAAAAACTTATTAAAAAAGCCCCTCCATCTACGCGACGCGACTAAAAAAAGCGTTAGAGAAGCTTGCTAGTATCCATTAAAATGTGAAAGTAATTGGGAAAATGGCTAATATTGCCTAAGAATAGGCTTGTTAAATAGACCGTTTTAACTTTTTATAGAGGTAAATAATATGTTCAATATACCATCTCATAATTCCAATCCATGTTTGTTTGTTTAATATCCTGCATAATTTCATGCAAAGAAGGAACATCGAACAAACACTGACAGGAAAGGCTGGCCTATTGAACCAACCTGCCTCTCGTTTACTGTAGCAATGGATGGTAACTAGGCCGCTTCGCAAACGCTTTTTTTAGTCGCGTTGATGGATGAGCTTTTTTAATAAGGTTTTTGTTTGCGTGGGATCTCTTTACTTTTGCAATTTTTTTTTTGAACGTATTGTAGGTCATTGTTGTCAAGTTTCTATTACCTCGAAAAACTTATTTTAAAACCTTTATTTCTATAGATTCTGGCTAACTTTTCCAACATTTTCTTTCAAAAGGTACATCACCATAACCTTAAAATCCATGTAAAATATGAACGTTGTAGCCCCACCCGTTTGGTCAGAATCGGCCCAAATGTCACTAAAATCACACAAAAAATAAAAATATATCGTAAAAGTACGATAATCATGAGAAATATTTCTTCGATTGTACCCAAAAATGTGGCAGGTCTTAAGTTCAGAGATTTCGAAATTCTCCCCCCCCAATTTTCATCAAGATTGCATGTGCCGTTTGCCCGGTAAAGAGCAAACAAACAGACAAAAATACACAAAAAAGAGCTAATTTTTTGGAGGGTCAGTGAAATTGAAGTCTTCGTTTTGCTCATCCAATTATGGACCAATTAATGGAGTGGATATAGAACAAAAAAGCACCAATAAGTAAATTTAAACATCTAACTACAAAAGTGAAAAAGTCTACTGAAAAAATAAGTTCTGAGGCGACGAAATGTGAGTGTTTTGTGCATTTTAGAATTCGCATAATATGTAATTTCAAATTTACTCCAAAGCGTTGTACAAATTAATGTGAGTTCTTACAATCGTGAGAATACATGCATGTCTCGTGAAGACTCTTCCTAGTTGCAAATTATATTTTGCCAAGTTTTTTAAGGGTGTGTTTCGGGGCAGTGTACGTTTATGAATTGAGAATACTCAAATGTAGAAAGATACACGAGCTTGGCCCTTCTTTTAGATATAATTGTTTTTTAGTGTGTAAGGTTTGGCTTTATATTTACAAGGTTTTTGTATGCGATGGGATCACATTACTTTTTCAAGTTCCATTGCAAATTATTTTTGTTATTATTTTAATAAATTAGTATTAATTGCTAAAGTAATACCAATTAACAATGAAATGTAAAATATCTCGTCAACCATAATACTTGCTTTTTGTTTGCATTGAAGGTGATTATTATCAAGTTTCTATACGGTAGTTTTAGTAGAGATTAGTGGGCGCTGCCATCTTGGCTGTGACGTCACGGAAGTGCTGCTAGAAACTCGTTTCCACCATGCAGCACATGTTAGCACAGCACCTTCATGGCGCCAACAAAAACAACCGTATAGTTACTTGTTTACTAGGAAGCTTCGCAAACGCTTTATATATAAAGTTTTTAATATAAAACACAAAAAAAAAACTCAAATTAAAACCTTTATTTCTATAGATTCTGGCCACGTTTTTCAACTTTTTCTTTCAAAAGTCAATACATCACCATTACCTTAAAGGGGTATTTAACCGCTAAACTCAAAAAATATATTTCATTCAGGCTAACTAGTAATGAATTTAGCAATTAACAGAAAAATTATTGAGGACCTCCCAAAAAATTGTCAAACATGACATTTTCCGAGCTAGGTCCCATCGGCAAAAATCTCCCATAAGAAATAACATGGGGACGATCTTTATGCCCCGTGACCTTGGAGGATTTTGATCCAAAAAAATATTGGCCATTATTGACGTACTCGACAGCCTTTTTTGTAAATTCTCTATATTTTGTTTTGTAATTTGGGCAAGTAGTTTGGTCAAAATATGCTGATTACCAAGATGGGTTGTGATTTTGGAATGCATATTTTTGCGTGTTTGAGGGTATATTTGGGCACAGTCTCAAGACACGATGTTATAAATGGGCATTTTAGATTGGTACTATGCTCTTGTATCTATGTGGACCAAAAAAGAAGCAGGTTAAAGCCGATTTAGGAAATTTTCCAAAACATCATTTTTCGCCAATTTCTGGATAAAAAAAATTAAAAAATCGTGTTAAATCACAGTTACAAGATATAATTTTTTAAACGGTCATTTAAGTGTAGTATTGTGCTATAGATCACGTGGTAAAAAATAATTTTTGGGGTTTTTAGCCCCTTTAATGTGCATGCAAAATATGAACGTTGTAGCCCCACTCATTTGGTCAGAATCGGCCCAAATGTCACTAAAATATCGCACTAAAAATAAAAAAAAAT
Organism: Sweltsa coloradensis; assembly: GCA_024449915.1. Taxonomy (NCBI): domain Eukaryota; kingdom Metazoa; phylum Arthropoda; class Insecta; order Plecoptera; family Chloroperlidae; genus Sweltsa; species Sweltsa coloradensis. Next base: position 9,944 of record JAMZAV010002664.1, read on the forward strand.
CGTAAAAGTACGATATTCATAAGAAATATTTATTCGATTGTACCCAAAAACGTAGCAAGTCTAAGTTTAGAGATTTCGAAGGTCCCCTCAAATTTTCATCAAGATCACATATACCGTTTGCCCGGTAGAGAGCGAACAAACAGACAGAAAAACAAAAACAAAAAACAAACAAAACAAAACAAAAAAACAACCGAGCTAAATTTTTTGGGGGGTCGGTGAAATTGAAGTCTTCGCTTCGCTCATCCAATTATATACAGGCAAATTGAAACTGACATCTATGACAATAAGACGAATAAGTAGTAACTAGGGTGTTCACCACATTTAAAAAAAGGATTAATTATCGTACCCCAATCAAATTTGGCATTGTGTTATCAGGTATTCTACATTACCCCGACTATGTGTTTTAGGGTTCATAACACTAATCATGATGACTGAGTGACACCTCCAAAACACACCAACTCGGATAGCTGCATAATGTGCATGAGTGTGTAAGCACACCGTGGCTTGGATGCGGCGCACTAACTGGCACCTAGATAGTACATATATTTGGCGGCCATCTTGTATAATGGCTGCCATTAGTGTCATGGGACAAACCTAAGACAACTCTATGTACAAATAATTTTCCACTAACATTAAGGTGACCATATTTTGAAAGTTACAAACCGGGGCAACAAAAGTGTAAGAATATGTACTTTTTACTCCCGGACTATTTTGGGGTCTGGGCAGAGCCCCAGCCGCTGGAGGCAAATTTTATTTCGAGATATTTTTTTGGTCAAATGCCCAGAAAACGGCTTTCTGACATGAAAATATGAATTAAAAATGGTTTTAATGTGTACATTTATGTAGTCATAAAATCTTTATCTAGTGGTTTAAAAATGACTGTACAAAATAAAATACAAGCACTCGGCAGAAAATAATACGTGTAATTTATTGATGAATAGAATAGAATAGAATAGAATAGAATAGAATAGAATATTTATTTGGGTTCAATTTTTACATTTTGATGACAATAATTTTATATCGTATTACCCTTTTTGTGGCCAGACTTAGGGTTTGGCCTAACATTACATACCGTATATAAATAATTATGTATACTTAATTCTAGAGGTTATGTACATTATTTTTTGCCTTAATTCTATGGCCTAGCTAGTTTTGGCCTAGTATATTTTAGATATAGGTATAATATATATTAAATAAGGTATATAAGTTAAATGAATATGTGTATATATCTATCTAATTGTAGACTATTTATATATTACTTTGTACAATTATTTAGTATTCCAATATTTTGCTTAATACTAAAATCTAAAGACATAGTGTTTCTAGGTTACGGTACCGTGCTCATTTATGTAAGAATTCGTTTATGCTGTAGAACTGTTCTTTATTTAGGAAATCTGCAAGTCTTTTTTTAAAAATGTTTGAAGAATTTGATGCCTTTACATTTTTCGGAAGTTTATCATAAATTTGAATTTTTATGTATTCTGAATTTAATTGTCCCTTTTTCGTTTTGAAATGGTTTTGTTCAAGTTCGGTGTTGTGTCGAGTCATGTGTTGGTGTGTCTGGCTTCGCGTTTGAATGGTGTGTATCCTTTTCCTAATGGAGAGTGCTGCTTCATATATATACAAACTGTAGAGGGAGAATATCTTTAGTTGTGTGAAGATGGGTTTGCAAGATGTTTTAGGGTTTGCCTTTACTATTGCTCTGACTGCTCTTTTTTGAATTTTGAAGATCTGTTGCGATGATGTTGAGGTCCCCATAGGGTTATTCCATAACTTAAGTGCGATTTGAAGTATGAGTTGTAGACGATTTTTGCTGTTTTTATGTTCGATATATTTCTGATCTGTCTGATTGCGAAGCATGCCGAGTTGAGTTTCTTTGCAAGGTTTTCAATGTGTGGATTCCATGTCAGATTTTTGTCTATTATAAGTCCTAGAAATTGTGTGCTTTTTGAGTTTTGTATCTTTGAGTTAGTGTGTTTGTTTGTTAATTCTCCTATCTGTTCGGAATTTTTTTCCTTTTTTGTCGAGTTAAAGTGAATAAAAGTAGTTTTTGTTTCGTTTAATATTAATTTGTTTGCTAGGAGCCACTTTGTAGCTTTTTCCAATTCTAGTTCTGCTGATTCTTTAAGTGAAAGGATTTTTGTTTCTGTGGAGAGGATGCTTGTGTCATCAGCAAATATTTCAATTAACTCTATGATGTTTGGCAAGTCGTTTATGTAGATAATAAATAGGAGTGGTCCTAAAATCGAGCCTTGAGGTACTCCATGTTCTGAGGCTTGCATGTGAGAATTTATTTTGGTCGTGTTATTTGAGTTTTGCATGGTTATTTCTGTGTATTGTTGACGGTTTGATAGGTATGATTTAAGTAATTTGTGGGGTTTCCCTCTGATCCCATAATGATGTAACTTGTCAAGAAGGATTTGGTGATTTACACAGTCAAACGCCTTTGACAGGTCACAGAAAATACCAATGAGGGGAATGCCTTGGTCCAGGGAGTTACTAATTACATTTACGAATTTCTCGATTGTGTCTATGGTATTTTTTCCCTTCCTGAATACGTTTTGTTTGGTAGATAAAATGTTGTGTTTTTATAGAAAATTTGTAATTTAATTGCTAAGATTTTTTCAAATATTTTTTATATTGCTGGTAGGAGTGCTATTGGTCTGTAGTTATTTATTTCCATCTAATTTCCTTTTTTAAGTATTGGGATGATTTTTGCAATTTTTAGTTTTATTAGGGAAGGTTCCCTCATCTAAACACAGGTTGAAAATTTGTTTGAGTGGTGTGGCTAATTCTATTATACATTCTTGTATTAAACTAATTGGTACAAGATCTATCCCAGTTGAGGTTTTGCTCTTTAGCAGCCTCGTTGTTTCTATTATTTCATTTTCATCTGTTTGATATATGACGATTGAGGTTTGTGGTGATTTAGTCTTATTTAGATAGTCTTTGTGTGTCATGTCGTTTGTTTTGTTGCTGTTGTCTTGGAGTCGTGTTGCTGTTTGGGCAAAGAATTTGTTGAACGTGTTTGATATAACGTTTCCGTTTGTTTCTATTTTGTTGTCGATTTCTAGTTCTATGTTTTCCTTTTTAATCTTTTCTATTTTATTTGTGTTTTCTTTAATTATGTTCCAAGTTGCTTTTGATTTGTTTTTACTAGATGTGATTCTTTGTTCAGTGTCCAGTCTTTTTGCTGCTTCAATGGTTTTTTGATATATGCGTTTGTATGTTTTGTGATAGCTATTTATAAAGTCTGAGTGTGAATAGTGGCGTGCTAGTGAATATATCGATTTGAGGTTGTTAGCGCTTATGATAATTCCTTTTGTTATCCATCTAGGGTTTTTGTGCAGATTTGTTACTTTTATGCTAGTTTCTGGGAAGTGTGAAGTGAAGGCCGTTTTCAACATATTTTCCAGTTTGTTGTAAGCTTCATTTGGGCAAGATGTTTGAGTTATTGTGTCCCATTTTGTGTTTACTAGTTCTTGTCTAAAAGCTTCCCTTCTTTGCTGTGAATTTGGCATGGTGGTAAATAAAAGTATAATAATTACTTTTCCGTTGGGAGGCAAACGATATTTCACCCCGAGTAAATCCCTTAAAATTGGAAAGAGTGTTCAATGATTTTTTTAAAACAGAGAATGCTACTGTTAAACAAGAAGTTACTCAAGTGGTTTCAACAAATGGGGGAAACTTAGGGGCAGTCCCTAGGCCTAAAGATCTTAGCCCAGGGAACTTGATCAAACCATGGAGGGGGGAAGCCTCAGATATACCTATTGAGGAATTTTTTACCCATGTTGATCAAGCTGCAGAACTCGAGTGTTGGACGGATAGTGACAAAATAAAAATTATTAGTCTGAAATTGGAGGGGGCAGCTGACTTTCCACAATGGTTGACGAGTAGGATTGTGTTACCTTTGTGATGATTTTGTCTATTGATGAGCTTTTATTGTGGTATTGATCATGTCTTGTTGGTTGATGTATTGTTGTGTCTAGGTCAAATGTTGCGAGTAGATTTTGTAGCTCTTTATTTAGTTTTTCTTCGGTTTTGTTTGTAGGGTTTGAGTTAATGTTAAAATCACCTAGTAATATTATTTTTTTGTTTTCTTGAATGAGTTGGTTAAGTATTATTTCTAATTGTTGAAAAAATGTTTAACTGTCACTTTTTGTTGATCGGTAAATGGTTATTATTATAAGGTTTTCTATAGGGAGATTTTCTTGTGTGTATTTATGATTACGTTTTGCTTTTGTTTTTACTTTTAGTTCTATGGCTGCACATTCAAGGTGTATTTCTATTGATTTAGATACTATATCTGATCGTTCAACTATAGTAGCGTTTAGAATACATACGTTTACATATATTGCTGCCCCTCCATGAATGTGTGATTTACGGCAGTAGTATGAGGCTAAAGTGTAGTTTGTAATGTGTAGTGATTTGAGATTTTCTTCATTTTGCCAGTGTTTCGAGATGTTAAGAATGTCAATTTCGTTATTTTGGGCGTATTCATTTTGGAGGAATATTTCTAAAAGTTGTATTTTGTTTCTTATACATTGAATGTTTTTTGGTGGATTATTTTGAGTGTAGGCCTATGGCTTTTTGTGTTTAAATGGTTTATTGTGTGGTTTATTTCTTTATTTTTGTGGTTTTGGTTCATTTTGCTTTGGGTTTGTGGTGTTCTTGGTCAATAAAAAAGAGTTTTGTTTCGATACACTTCTTGTGATTTTTTTGGTTCTATTTGTTTGTGTTCTGTATTTGGATGTAGGTGGTTTAGTTGTTTTCTTAAGTGTGTTTGTCACTTGTGTTTTTATCGGTGTAGGTATTTTTGACCTGGTTTGTAGAGGTCTTGTCGTAGTTCCTTCATTTTCAGTTTTTGTGGATGCGCCTTCATTTATGGGTCTTGTGGAGGTGTCTTCATTTTCAAGTATTGTGGTGGTGTCATCATTTTCCGGTCTTGTGGTGGTGTCTTTATTGTTCAGGAGAAAATCATCTGCCATGCTGGCTATCTGATTCATTGTGTCCGGTAATTCCATGTCCATGATGTTTTGTGTTTCTGTGGTCCAATGTATCATGGAGCCACGTGTGTTTGACAACCCTTTGACAAGGGTAGGTAGGCCTATGTTTGTTTTTAGCTTGTGTCGCTGGTTGATTTCTTGTTCTCCGTATATTGCTAGCGGTGGTGAGTCTATGTTCGGGTTTGGGTTTGCTGTCTTGAGTTTTGGATTGAATGATTTTTCATGTACTGGTACTAGGCCTAGGCCTATTAGGTCAGGATCTCGCTGTTTGATTGCCTTTATTATTTCTTGGCAAAGTTTGAGTTTGCCTTGCTTGTTTAAGTGTAGGCCATGGTTTGTATATTTTGTTGCTTCTATTTTTTCAATGTTTAGGAATGTTATTTTCTTGTTTGGTCCTTTTTCAATCAGTTCTTGAATGAGAACATTTACTTGTTGAATCTCTGTGTTCCATCTCACGCCTTCCTGATCAAATCTGAGTGGTATTGAGGTGATGATGATGTTAGGTTTTGATTGTATTTCTGTCAGTTTCTTGATAGTTTGTGTTATATTTCTAGTTGATCTATTTTCAAAGTTGTTTGTCCCTCCGATTATTATGAGATTGTCTAACGGGGATAATGAGTGGATGGTTTGCATGTTTACTATTTCCTCATATGGGGCATTTGGTTTGAATGTACTTGTAATTTCTATGGTGTTGTCGATTTCTTTTATGTATTGTCTGAGCTCGCGCCCGTGGCTATCAGCGAGAATTACGATCTTCGTAGCATGTGCTGTCCTCTGTTGGTGTGGGGTTGGAACTACTTCTACAGTCGGACGCGGCCACCGGACGTCGTTTTCTTTAGGCCTCCTACTCAATGGGATTTTCGTTAGGCCTACACTTGTGGTTTTGAGGTTAATGTTAGGCCTTTCCCCTTTAATACATGCTCACGGCCTCGGATAGTGCTAATTGAAGATTCTCATTTTCTGATTTAAGTCTAATTATTTCTCTTTCCATTACCTCGTACTTTCGTTGCAGTTCTTGAAGTATGATCGATTCTTCTGGGACTGCCTGCCATTGTCTGGGTCTTGGGGTCTCGTCTTCTCGTAAAACGTTTAGGCCTACGCATCGCGAGTTCTCCGTTAAGTTGTTTCTATTTTCGTAATTTTTATTTTTTCTATCACAGTTTGGATTATTATTTTCTTTATTTTTTTGACGATTTACTGAGTTTATGAAGTATCTTGATGTGGTCCACTTTTTATGAAAACTTTCGCCCGCCATGTTTTTTCATCATACTAATGAAGTTCTAATCAATAATAATAAAGATAATTGAAAATGCATTTAATTTATGCATGTTTTAACTTTTAATACATTGTGTCTTCACAACGAAATAATGAGTGTAGGTATGAAATAAATCAAAAACGTAGTTCAGTTTTCATGATTATTAGATTTTCATTTTCATTTTCTATAAACAAATTTAATGCAAATAATGACGGAGAAAATTAGGGGTGTGCAAGTCCTGATTTTTTCATTCGAGTCGAGTCAAGAGTCTTAAAATTAACTCTAGTATCGAGTCCGAGTACTTAGTCCTTTTTTAAATTTCATTATTACTCTTTGACCATTTTTTTTCAATATTAATTTTATTTATTGATATGTCTATAATTTGGCTTCAAAAGTGAAGAGTAACATCTAATTGATTTTAAATGTAATCTCTCTCTAGATCATTTTAATGATCAAGCAAAAATATTATTAGGGCTAGACTAAGACATAATTCAGTAGTATAAGTGGTGTTACATGAAAATGTTAATACAAACATTATAGTGACATATTTTTATTATACGGTTTGGGCCAAAAAAAGTTCAGAACTTCCAAAAAGAACACAAATTTGTATCAGAGACTGAGGTTAGTATTACGCATATTCAGAGTTGGTAAGGTAACGCCAAGAATAGAACAATATTTACGTTTTTACACTCAAGCGCGACCCGGCACCTCCACCAAAATCATTGAAAAATACTAGCACACACCTATAGAAAATGAATTATCTTCTTGGAAGTGGAAGAACTATTTCAATGTTATTATTGTTAGTATTTATCAGAGAAGTGTATTTTTCTCACGTGAAACATTATCCTTCCACATTGTACAGCTGTTGGCTGAATACAGGGACATTTCCCCTCCAAAATTGCAAACCGGTACAAATACAACATTTTAACCAGTCTCTGGGGACACTGGTACAAGTGTTCTGAAAACGGTACTGTACCGGTCAAACCGGTACGTCTGGTCACCTTAACTCACATTCTTTATAAATATGCGAACATTTATTTGACCATCATCAAACGCACCTAAAAATTGAACTTGACTGAAGGACTAATAAAATGTAATTTCCTATAAATAATCTCATAGTAGTCCCAGGATTACAAGAATTGTATCAATAAATAGGAAATTTTATGAAAAATCCAAATAACACGTCAGGTTTGTTACAACTGTCATAATTATAATAGAAAATAAATGAAAATCAAAAGCGTATACTATATGCATGCCTAAAACAAGATGGCGTCGTAAAAATATTTTGCCCAAAATTACAAATGTCTACTCAAGAATATTTTTATCCTTAAGGTATACACTAACAGGATCGGAAGAGAAAACTCGACCAGGTCAAGATTCCACGTCTCTTTTGGCCAGGATCTGTATAACAATGCATCCAACAATAAGGATTCGAGCATTTTTGCAGTTTGCCACACGCTACGCTTTTCATCACGTTTACTACCAAAACGACCAAAGTATTTGCATTGAAGCAAAATGAAAAATACGGACGTGTTCACAAATGTATTCTGCAATTAAAATCTTTCCCCGTGTCTTAAGAAAATGTTGATGGTTTAACCGTAAAAAAATATGGAACATTTTAGTGTAATTCCGAAAATGTTATTTTTCCCCGCCACTGTTGATTTTTCACCTTGACTTATACGCGTTTCCAAGCAAAGGGGTTGCTACCTGGTGGCGAAAAATGCAACTGTCCGATCAGTGATAGTCGGAGGAGCGCACTATGTGCTTATCTGAAGAACACATGTCATTCCGTCTTTGTCACTTATAAATATGTACAATCACAGGTACATTGTCGTTGCTCTCCCAAAATGTTGTTAATTGATGATACCTAATCAAAAGCATGGGGGTGCACCAAAATGATAAAATCGCTCTCCAATATGCGGGATTCGAGACCATGTCCACCAGAATAATATTACTATATTCAGACCTACGCCCCATGCACCCATGAGACACCGAGGATGGCATTTGTATCCATATTACAATTCTCTATTGTGTTATCATAATAAATCATTGGTATTTATAAGCTATATACTAAATATAGGCTAACAGGGTACGATAAATACTAAATCAAATTTAAACCGTCAAGAAAGTTCACAACTTAAGTAAACACACACATACAGTATTGCCAGGTATCGCTCGCTTCTTATGGCACTTTTAATTGAGATATACTTATACTTCTTTAGTTTTATTATGATAATTCAATATAAATAAAGTCATAATAATAATAATAACAAAACAATAACAAAAATAATAATAATTGTCTTAGGGCTTATGCACAAGACCCAACTCCTTTTCTACCTTATATAATTAATGTAGGCTTACATATACCGTTTACCGTCATTGTTCATTTATGACATAATATTGTACATAATATCATAATAAATACGATTTATATTATTACAATAGAATAAGTATAATGATATGTCGACCTACAAGATTTTAAAGCTGTCTGCAGATTGACGCATCATGCCATTATTGACATACAAAACAATAATAAAAATAGGCCATCAGCTATTCAAAAGGCCAATTTTTAATAAAATGTATATTTAAAAAAAACAGTAGTCCTAAGTGCATAGTAGATAAATATAAATAGGCCTACTCCGATTGCGTAAACATTGTAATACGATGTAGAAAACGTGCAAAACAAGTGTAGGGCTATAATTTGCTAGAAGCTCTTTTGATTTTATGGATGAGCGAAGCTAAGACTTCAATTTGACTTTGTTTTTTTGTTTGTTTTTTACTTATGTTACCCCAAGAAAAATAGCTCGGGTGTTTTGTTTTTGTTAGTTTTTTTGTCTGTTTGTTCGCTCTCTACCGGGCAAACGGCATATGCGATCTTGATGAAAATTGGAGGGGACCTTCGAAATCTCTGAACTTAGAGCTGTATTGTTTTTTTGGTACAATCGAAGAAATATTTCTCATAAATATCGTACTTTCACGATTTTTTTCGATTTTTAGTGCAATATTTTCGTGATATTTGGCAAACAGCTACTCCGATATTGATGAAACTTTATAGGAACGTTTAAAATCACTGAAATCATATATTTTATGATTTTAGAGACATTTGAAAAAATATTTCTTATAGAAATCGTACTTGCTATACTTGCTATGCTGCAGATTTTCCTCAAAAGCAATGTCTAACTCTAAGACACTGTCAAGATCATTCCATAAAACATGGAAAGCTATAGCTCTGCATTTTTGCTACAACACAATATTAGTTTGAGAAGAGGTCACAATTCACAAATAAGAAAAGCAGATTTCAAGTAAACAAACTCATTGTAACATTATTATACAGAAAAGGTTTTGTTTTTCTGCATTCTGCAGTATACGATACAAGCGCGTGGCCCTATACCTTATGAGCTAGCCTGCGCGCTCATACTGACACAGGTTCCGTGGCCACTTGGAGAGAGCGTCGAGCTATGGAGGAAGGAGTCCAGGGATCGAGTCCGATAGATACCAATAAAATTTAACCCTCTCAATCTTCTTCCACCTAGTGTGTCCGTTCCCTGATATGTACATGTGTAATTTGAAGTCCTAAAGTCGTTGAGAGTACTTATTTTTAGAAAATTTGATTCGGTCATCTAATTTGTTTTTGGTTATTTAAGTGACTACTAGATCACGCTGGTGTTCCTTACCGATGGTTATCAAATGGTTATTTTATATAAACCATGGTTATGAATTGGTTTATAGTTGGTGATTAAATGGTTATTTATTGGTTTACAAACTTTCTGAGCAGTGGTTTACAATTGTTTATCAACTGATAACCATTTAGTCATATTTTGAAACATTGGTTTACAGTTGGTTATTAAATGGTTACTAAAAGGTTATGAAAACCTTGTAAACCTTGGTTGCTAAATGGTTATCAATTGGTGATGAATATTTTTAGTAAAGGTTGCATTTTCACGGCTAGGCAAATAAACAAAAAATTTATTTCAAAAACAAAACCATTGTAGAGTTGTTAAAATAACTCCTATACATTTGCAGCCAATTTTTAAATTGATTATTTCTTGTAGGTTTAAATCGCAATGAATCTAGCTGATTTTGTTATCAGTTCTCAGTAAACTCATAGCCCCTACTGGATGTCTGTTTAAAAATTTCAGCGCAATCTGTTTAATATTCATTCAGTGCAATCTTCGACGTACACAGACATGTAAAGAATCACAGAAGTGCCGTTTGAGTTGAATGGAGATCCTCACTTGCTACGCTCCCTTGTCTAATAACTACAGTACCGGTATATAAGGTTAGTGGGTTTTGATCTATATTGAGCCCTCTACAAAACAAAGCAAAATAATAACATTTTTGAGGTGGTTAGAAAATTGTAGTGATGTAGATTTACCGTAAATTTAAAACTCGGGTAATTTACCGGTAAATTTACTGACAAACGATAAAATTGTTAAAATTTTGATTTTGGCCATATTAAGCATATTGGCATAGACACAAATAGTTTTTGTGATGTGGAAGGTGTAGGCTATATCAATTATAAGAGCATATAGGGTTTTCACCCTTATATTTATTTACTGTTCCATACAAAGTACAAACTAAACAATAATGTATTTTATTAATTATCTTTATCTTTATCTTTCTTTCTGACGTGAAAAACTATAGGCCAGTGAGTCTTACTTCAGTGGTATGTAAAATGTTTGAGCAATTAATTTCAGATTATCTGCATACTTACTGGGAGAATACAGATTGGTTGAACCCGTGGCAACATGGCTTCAGGAACAAACATTCCTGTGAGAGCCAGCTATTAGGTTTCACTCAAGACGTTGCTGATGCCATTGATGAGAATGGACGAATAGATGGGGTTGTAATAGATTTTGCAAAGGCTTTTGATGTACCTCATGACAGGCTAATGAAAAAAGTTGCTGCAATGGTTATTGACAATAGAGTTGTCAGTCTAGGACGTCCTCCCGCCCTAAATCTTTGAATTTTTATATATTTGCATATCAATTCATAGTTAATATTTGCATACGTAGTTAATTGAAGTAAGATTAATTAAGGTAATGATGAATTTTCTTTTGGATTAATGAATTTAATTATAACTTGAGTGATTTCAAATCATAACATTGGTCATTGTTCACTTTGGGCCAACAGTAGGGAGTTCAAGGTAATGGAAACTTCGAGATGTTGTTTTCGTGTTCTGAAACAGTCCACAATAGCCCAGGAGTGGAAGACTTTTACCCGGACAAAATTCCGAACAAGCTGAAAATTTGCACACATGTTCAGTTGATCATTCTAAACAATAGTTGAAAAGTCCCCTAAGCTCCGCCGCGTGCGTCTTGAGATATAGTGGCAAAAGGGCGTAAGCGCCAAAAATGTTTTATTTTCCATTTCAACCATTTTTTTACACTAATATGTACAAATTATTAAATATTTCCACATCAGTAAAGTTAAAATCAGTCATAAGCTTCGACCCGTGCGTGGCAAAAGGGCGTAAGTGCCAAAAGTATGATATTTTTAATTTCAATACATTTTGTCATTTGTGCAAATTATGATGTATTCATACGACGGAAACGTGAAATTGTTCCCTTTTCTTCGACCAGTGTGTCTTGACACATGGTGGCATAAGGGCGTAAGTGACAAAGATATGTTATTTTCAGTCTTAACAAACTTATTGACATTCATATATATGCAAATTATTAAGTATTCATACGAGATAAAAGTAAACATCTTCCCCGAGCTTCGTTGCTGGCGTCTTGATAAATGGTGGCAAAAGGGCGTAAATGACATCATTATTCTATATTTAATATAAAAAGGGCTTTTGACATTCAACCACGTTAACTGTAACATATGAATACCAAACAATGGACACTCAATGTAAAATCCATGCATGCTGACTGACTTTCTACGGCCAGAACCATTACAAAATTGTTGTAAGTAGCAGACTGGACATTACCAAACCTATAAAATAATATTCTCCAGCATTCTCAAGCGGCTTGCATAGACGGATTTTGAAAGGGATTCGAGCACGAGCTGTGGACAACCTATCTTGGGCTTGACTTTTATCACATCACGATAGATAGAGCATGAGCAAAGAAAGAATAAATATATTTCAATACCGATTTGATTTTTTAAATGTCCGAGTGGGAAATGAACGCTTACATAGCGGACTGAATTGCATGTGTGCCCGGCTGGCTTTGAACGCTACAAAGTATGATACATTCCCATGTTTGCCATCAAGCCTAGAGGGGATGGATGGATAGATCTATTAAATGTGCTGGTGGACTGGCAGCATATCACATCTAGAGCTCACAGTACGCAGTTGCAAATGAAGCGCTACTGCTCAATGAAGTAAACGGAATGTACTACAGCAAAATCTATTGTGATAAAACGGTAGAAAAACATAAGGCAACTTATATCTTAAAAACTTCTGCATATATTTCATTTACTAATTTACTTTTGGTAACTGCAGCTTAGTAATTCCTACCAGGTACAAGACGGTCTCCCGTGTCAGTCATACACAACTTAACACACTGAACCGCATTTATTCACAATCACAACATGAAATATGTATTGAGTATAGACTTCCTAGTATGGAAACAGGACGAGGTGGCCGCATCACTACTCGACATGGAAAGTTTGACCACTATACTGGAAAATATATGTGTCGGCATGGTAGTTTAATGTATATGGGAGATACCAAAACTCTGTGACAATAATATGTGATTTTGTCGTAGTTTAACAAAAGAAGACTTTGTCGAACAGTGAAAGTCGTCTTTGTGCCAAAAGCGTCCTTCAGATCACCATTATCCAAATAATGATGTTAAATAGTGTTGATGTTGCGGATAAACTTCAATGTGAGTGATGCGCAGTTATGCTTTTTGTCAATGAAGAAAGGTACATGTACTCTAGCTTTACGCTTCACTATCGGTTTCATTGTATTACTTTTTAAGTACGACCAGGGTAACTGGACACAATATTAATGTCAGTTAAGTGCCATGTTTGGGATTTATCTTGAGGATGATGACCTTTAAGTTTTCAATATGTTGCCGGCTGATAATCAAGCAAACGTACAAGCAAATATTTTAAATCATATGACTGAATTATATAGTTTTGTGACTTACGCCATTTTGCCACTATATTACATCAAGAGTCACAGCTCATGATCTGTAGTGATGTGACACTACAGACAGCCAAGCCCAAGCTAGGTTGTCCACAGCTCCTGCTCGAATCCCTTTCAAAATCCGTTTTATTATTTTTAACATGAGATGAGTTTTTCAAGCTTGAATATGTTAAAACTTTCCAGCTCAAAACACACCAGATCTTCGCCAAACTATGTCTATGCATGCCGTTTGAGAATGTCAGGGTAAATATTTTATAAATTTGGTTATGTCCAATCTGCTACTTACAATGATTTTGTAATGGTTCTATACATACAAGCTGGCCATAGAAAGTCAGTCAGCATGCATGGATTTTACATTGAGTGTCCATTGTATGGTATTCATATTATAAAAATTGAAACTATATAACAGGTAGTAACGTTACACATATAAATCATTAGACTTTTCACTGTTAATATTGTATGTTATTTTAAAAAATGTGATATTTCGACCACTTTTCAGCAGTGTTTGATAAAGACTGCTGAAAAGTGGTCGAAATATCACATTTTTAAATAAAATACAGTATTAACAGTGAAAAGTCTAATGGTTTATATGTGTAATGGTATTCATATGTTACAATAAACGAAGTTGAATGTCAAAAGCCCTTTTTATATTAAATACTGAATTATGATGTCAGTTACGCCCTTTTGCCACCATTTATCAAGACGCCAGCAACGAAGCTCGGGGAAGATGTTTACTTTTGTCTCGTACGAATACTAAATGATTTGCATATACATGAATGTCAATAAGTTTGTTGAAACCGAAAATTACATATCTTTGTCACTTACGCCCTTATGCCACCATGTGTCAAGACACTCTGGTCGAAGAAAAGGGAACAATTTCACGTTTCTGTCGTAAGAATACATAATAATTTGCAGTTGCACATACGTATGTCAAAATGTATTGAAATTATTGAAAATATCATATTTTTTGCACTTACGCCCTTTTGCCCCGCATGGGTAGAAGCTAATGACTGATTTTAACTTTACTTTCGTAGAAATATTTAATAATTTGTAGATATTAGTGCAAAAAAATGGTTGAAATTAAAAATAACAAATTTTTGGCGCTTACGCCCTTTTGCCACTATATCTCAAGACGCACGCGGCGGAGCCTAGGGGACTTTTCCACTATTGTTTAGAATGATCAACTGAACATGTGTGCAAATTTTCAGCTTGTTCGGAATTTTGTCCGGGTACACCATACAAAATTTTCTTCCACTCCTGGGCTACAAGGCCAGGGGCATAGAAAAAAGTCGATTCCTCTAAACAGTATGAAAAGAGCTGAGGCAGAGGAGCGACAAAAGTCTGCAGTAATATAATGAAATGTCGGGAAGCTAAGCCAATGTGTCGACGGATAGTCTGGATATTTTCTGCATGGATGAACCAGCGGCCTAGACTTACTGATGTTATCTGTGTTCGGAGAACGAGCTACGCAGTAGATGCAGGTGGAGTGGGGTTTAAAGTACGTTGCAAGGTATCTTTGTTTTCAATCAAAAGGTCCTAAGTCCACTTGTGGTTGGGATGCGGAAAAGGTTTTAGTTCGCTTGCAACAAACACTAGATTTCATTGAGATTCTCAGAACCTGAAGAGCTACGAGGGGGTGGAGCTAGTTTAGCCAGTGACTTGAGAAAAGTCTGGCGTTTTCTAAGTTAGTGGTGGTGTGATCGGGTCCCTAAGTGGACGTAGTTTTCGTCGTGTTGGACCTTAGGGTCGTTTGGTAATTAACAGTCGATCAGATCGAGGCAACGACGCCTGTCGGTTTTTCGGGATGACGGTTCTATAAGCAATTGATTAGAGGACATACCAGGCTTCAGGGTATGATTCCGACCGCGTATCAAAGTCAGTGAAAAGGAGTGTGATTTGGCAGTGTTTGATTGGAATTGTGGTTGTTTTATATCAGTAATGAGATATCTAATCAGTTAATTAATTTCATTATATTTGTGATAACGGAAAATCATTTTATTAATTAATTGCATCATCAGTGAGTGATTAAAAATTATATCATTGAATTGTCTTCAACGAGATTTATCAACGAACATTTTTGTTAATTAATCAGTTCGTCATCGAGTGATAAGTCATATCACAATATCTTCAGTAAATAACAGATTTTTCAACGAACATTTTTGTTAATTAATCAGTTCGTCATCGAGTGATAAGTCATATCACAATATCTTCAGTAAATAACAGATTTTTCAACGAACATTTTTGTTAATTAATCAGTTCGTCATCGAGTGATAAGTAATATCACAATATCTTCAGTGAATAACAGGGTTATCAACGAACATTCTTCAATAATTAATTACTTATATGTGAAAGTTATACCAACCACAAACAACAATTTAACCATTTTATTATTAAAGTGAGCTATTCTACATCAAAACCAGCATATATTTCGAACTCTGTAACTTCAACAATAAAATCGAACAGTCAGAACAATAACATTCAATATCAATCATCATCTTAAGTGAATATCTGTCAAGATTTACAGTGTTCGCCAGTCCAATAGACAGAATAATTATCCATATCTAGAACTGTGTAACCAACCCAACCTTCAAAGGAGTTTCCTATTATAAAGCAAGATAAGGACATCAGACGTGTATACCCGTCGGATTCCTCTGACCCCTCACCGACAACCATCGCCCTCCCCTACGATCTTTGGATTACTTCGCATCAACAAAAATTGGCGGAAGGTGATGTACATGCCGATGGGCATTATAAATCAATATTTTCTTCTCAAGGTAATTTTATGTAATTGTATAACTTCTTATTTTGGAGGGTACGCGCAGGTTCATCAAACCTGATATTATCACTTGAGCTCAATAGGTAGGACAGTGGGCATTGTAACGGTAAATAATTAATTGTCAATAGTGAACTTGAGTATGTTAAAACTTATGAAGTAATTATCATTCCACTATTTCCCGGTATCTCTATCCTGTAGTTGATAATTATGAATGTGTAATAAGCATTATTGCCGGCGAATAACAATAAGGAGGAGCCTGTCCGAGTGAGCAACGCTCAATCATCAGAAGGAGGCAGAACCAGTTTTCTGTCAGGTAATCACTGTGAGATCAATAATTAATGAGTAATATTTCTTAATTTCTGACTAATGATTTTCCTTTATTTATTCAAGTTGAGCAATTATAATTAAATTCTGGAGTCTGGTGCGAACTAGTGAGTTAGGCCTAGCAAAAATTTTTATGTAATTTTGTGGATTGGAATCCCATCCGGGCACTTAGGGTTATTCCAATCGTCACAGAGTAGTACAATGGATTGGAGAGTTTCTCAGTGGAAGAACGCAGAGGGTGAGGGTAGGAAATCAACTGTCAAGTAGTGTGAAAGTTACCTCTGGGATACCACAGGGTAGTGTGTTGAGACCTTTGCTGTTCATTGCATACATCAATGACATGCCTGAAGGAATAACGGCTAGGGTAGGCCTACAACTTTTTGCAGATGATTGTATTATATACAGAATAATAAGGAGTGTTAGGGACTGTAAAAAGCTTCAGCAGGATCTAGATTTAGTAAATAAGTGGGTGGAATTAAACAAAATGAGGCTAAATGGTGACAAAAGTAAAATGTTGAGGTTTACCAATAAGAAAAATGTTATTAAATATAGGTATAGATTATAGGCAGCTGTGAAATAGTAGCAAGTAAGAGATGTAAATACTTAGGATTAGCTGTAGCTAGTAAGTAACCTAAGCTGGGATCAGCGCATAAGTGCAATGGTAGCTCAGGCATATAAAAAGTTGCATTTTGTGATGAGAAGTTTAAGAGGATGCAGCAAGAAAGTTAAAGAAAAGGGATATCTCACATTAGTAAGGCCTAGTTTAGAGTATTGTTCAAGTGTATGGGGCTGCTACCAGATAGGGCACACCAAGAAAGTTGAGATGGTGCAGAGGAGAGCAGCAAGATACGTTATGTCGGATTTTAGACGGAGAGCGAGTGTTACAAGTATGTTAGGAAACCTTAGATGGGAAACACTTGAAGGGAGGAGAAAAATTGCAAGGCTATGTTCTATGTATAAAATATACAACGGAGAACAAGCGTGGGTAGATCTATCTGGCAGGCTTGAAAAGGCCGACTATGTAGGAAGAGGTGACCATGCCTTCAAAGTGAGGGTTGTAGCTAGCAGAACTAATACTGGCAAATACTCTTTTATGGCTAGGGCCAAAAGGGAGTGGAATGCTCTCCCAAAAGGAGTAATGGTGACTCTTCCTAAATCACTGGGAGTATTAAAAGGACTGTTAAAAAGTTAAGTGTTATGTCTTGTACCCTTGTTCATATAGATTATCATAAGTTACTATTTAGTTATATTCATATTTTTACATAATATACTAGCCTATGTATAGTATACTGAGCAGCCACCGATTGTGTCAAAATGTAATCATTGCAATCAAAGATGTCAATAAATATTCTATTCTATTCTAAACAGGCGAGCTCGACTCCACAGCCGGCCAAACACACATTCCAATGAAGCTAAACTGCCTCTCGCTGCACTTTTAGAGACACTGAAAATCTACCCCGTAGGTACAACGAATATCATCGCTGACCTTAGCCGCTTAGGCCTTGAGCACACGCCTTGGCTTCACTGCACAGCCTTAGCCAGTCTTGGGGAGGAACGCGTTCCTAGTAACGCGTTCCCGGGAACGAGTTCCTTTTTCAGGAACTTTTGAGGGAACGCGTTCCTTTTCTTAAATCAGGAACTTGTAACGTCAAAGTTACTATTTCGTAGGAACTTGGAACGAATTTAACGTTCCTTTATAAGTTCCTTTCGTCGTCGTAATCCCGTCAAATTCTGTACCTAATATCGTAAACTGCAGTATGAAAATATCAATGTGACATCTTGTGTTTTCGAAAATGACGCCACCCTCGACAGATGGCCTGTAAGTCACTTTAATAAATAAGAGTAATGATAAATTAACTCATTTCACATTAATTATTGTTTGAATCAGTGATAGTATAAGGAACGTGAAAGGAACTAAGTTCCTTTTGAGGAACGAGGAACGTTTCAGTTCCCTTTTTATTGAAAAGGGACGAGGGACGTCTCAGTTCCTTTTTAGGCAGAAGTAACTTAACTTTTCAAAGTTCCTTTTTTTGGGGGAACGTGCCCAAGACTGCCCTTAGCCATGAACACTGTAGCTTCCTTGTAGGGTACACGTAATTTGCATATTTGATGGCATAGAAGATGGCATAGGAAGGGGTTCACTGTACTACAACAGAACAATAAGTATAAAATAAAGACTACTGAAGTTGACTTACCAGGAGTGATCTGCTCGGACGCAGCTTGTGTGGACTGGTGGAAGTGGACTTCACTCTTGCGGTGAGCAGAGAAGATCAGAGAAGACCGAGGCGGGGACATTCTTGTAGGGGCGTTGCTCAGTCCAGTTACCAGGGTGGTACGACAGCTGGAAAGAAGAAAATATAAATTAACACTTTTTATAATCAAACTGCTTATAAAGCTACTTTAAAATTAGGCCTACAGTGAGGCAAAATCATGCCTCATAACTCGCACAGAAGGCGCTGAGCCTTCGAGACCGCGTTACACTACCTTGAACCATAGCGTTGAACAACAGGATGACGCAACAGCTGCCGATTGTGTGTTTTAAATGTCCTTCCACCCGAAATGTAGTCTCGTGTTTTATTCCCTATTTGTACTTTATACCTTGACATGCGTGTTTATTACTTGTGTGCGTGTGTAACCTATTAAATCATTTTGTATGCACTGTATGAAGTGTTTGATGTGAATTTTATGTTCCTTTATCCATTGTAATATGTGTCATATCATTTTACCATATCAGGCTAATAGCTATGCTACCAGAGCAAATAAACAAAAAATTGTGATCATCAGGGCCCCGATTCATGTACATTTTTATCCCAGGGTTAGACAGGGTTAAGAAGAGTTAGCGAGGGGCAACGTCAAATCCGATTCATGTACGTTGAGCTAACACTCGCTACCTCGCCTTACCCCTACCTCAGCCAAATACTCCCTGACACCAAGAGTTATAGGCGGGAGGTAGTGGCTATTTGCACCGACGACGGCAGAAAACCTCACCTCAAATGTTATTACGCCAGAATAAATGAGTAATAACGTGCATGCTTTATAAATAGTCGATTATAACATAATTAAATTGTGGCAGAAGGCTTTGAAGTGTAAAAAGTGCCCTTAATAAAACCATTAAATAAAGAGTTATCTGAAAGCGTCGTGGGCTCGTGTTATAAATAAAATAAATAAATAAAATAAATTGTTATTTAGAGTCTACCCACTCAGATATATAACTGATTTTCAGTGGGGGACAGTAAATCAAAGCGACCCAAGCCAACCCTGTAGGTCGCCGATGCAATCGACGAGTGAGTGATAACCATCCAAAGATCGATATTTTGTAATAGGAAATATAGCAATCAGTGGTATGGCCAGTGCAAACACCCCGCGGATCCACGCCAGAATCAACAAGGCCGATTCAGAAACAACTCTGAATTTATTATGTCTGTTCGTTGCTAGGACGGCTCCAAAGTCACCGTTTACAAACTCCTAAGACAAGAACTGATGCAAGCAGATACGCTAACAACAAGACCAACGATGTACCACTCCAAAAGCCACGCGAAGGACGGCCGCGTCGTGGCGTAGAAGTGCGTAGCATGGTCAACTACCACGTAAAGGGTCCGCCAGTTCGGAACCTGCTTGATCCAAATTCTTTTACCTTTTAAAATTTGCCCCAATAATTGTTTTATTTATTGTTATGCTACACTCAGTAATTGGCATTTTTAAAATTATTGTCTGTTATTTGTGTGTACTTTATATCCCCCGTGCAGACTTTCGTTGTTTTGGTCTGGTTAAGAAATATTTTCACACAAGTGTCGACTACCAGTATTACAAACCGGCTGAGATTGGTAAAAAAAAAAAACGGCACAACGACAAAATATTTCTTGCACCAAATCGTTGTAAAAACATGCAATTTTTTTTGGGTTCGAGTCTATATGTTTTTTTATAAGACCTTTAACTTTGTGACACGTACTATGGGTTAGCCCTTATTGGTCAAAATGTTTTTTACTGTTCAATATCCCCCCAAACTTATGCCCTTTTTGGCGCTAATGACTACACCTAAAGTGGTGAAAAAAAATGGTTTTTTTTGCACTCCCAAACAAATTGGCCCATCAAGTTAATGCCAAGACCAAAAATAATAGGGAATATTCCACTTGATATTTTATATTTTATTTTAATTCTTATTCATGTCTTAATAGTACCTGCACTTTTTTTAATTAAAAAAAAATGTTTTTTTGTGTAATTTAAACAAGAAGTAAAATTTGGGTCCCCCAGTTTGCCCCCGCCAAAAAACGAGCGTGCGCCATCTTGGACGGTACTAAACGCCCATAACTGTGGTGAGTCAAGGCCAATTGGAAACTAAATGTACGTATATTTGTACATATTTAAATACAGACGGCGGGGGCTCGCCCATCCGCTCAACACAAAACAACTCCACAGGGATGTACATTTTCACCGTCTTTTGTTTTTCTTTTTTCGAAAAATTTGTGACAGGAGATTTCGCGAGATCTTGTGATAAAGAATAACGAGCAATTTTGTCTTGAGTTTTTGCATAGCCTAGGACTATCATGGTATTCTTTATCTACAATAGGCTTTTAATTAGTCATCAAAGTAGTGTTTTTTTTGCCGGGATGTGGTGTCAGAACATGAACGGCAGGCCTAGGGTTGGCAAGTTTTAAACCTAGGGCTTTGTCAAGTGAGTAATTTTAGTATTCTCATACCAAAAGCCTATATCCTACAGGAACGATTGGCCTAGACTGTTGTATTATAAATAATTTTCTACGTCTAGGCCTAAAACCCAGGACTGTTTCAGTTTTGTTTTTTGATTGCAAAGTCAACTTTTTTCTCGTTTTCTGGCTAGGCGTTAAATGTAAAAATGTCCGCCATCTGTTTACATTACTGTAGGACGCTAGGGCCCCTGCTTTTGTTTAAAAACCACCCCCCGTCTTGATGTATATCTCGATCCTACTATAATACTATTCCAAAAAAAACTTTGGTCTGGATGTATGTTTATTTCAGACGGCGTTGGATCAACACAGTTCTGACGTCACAGTCTTTTTTTTTTGCCGCTTTAAAAAAGTGCTGCTTTTAAAACGGCTATAAATCACTGGATTATTATTTTCACGGAAAAACAAAGTACATATTTGTAATCGGGACGAAAATACTTCTTCTAAAAAATCTATTCGTACAGTATTTGGCGGAAGTGGATTATTCCCTTTCAAAAAGTTACATGTCTATTTAATTTCAGATTAAAATAGAATCGACTCACAAAGACGCATTTTCGATATTCTTGTTTAGTTTTTTTGTAAAAAACAATGTGTTTATCTAAAAATATAGTCATTGCCACTCGGCCATACCTCGGCCTAATCCTCGAGCTAGCCAGGATTAGCGGTGGTGTGAAAGTTAGCGAGAGTTAGGGCAAGTCAATGCTTCATGAATACCGATTATGCTGCCTCGAGTAGCCAAATTTGTAAACAGATAGGCGGACATTTTTATTTTGAGCCTAGACGTTAAACTAGAAAAATATTGTTATTGCGCTCAAAAAACATAACAGAAACAGGCATCGACCTAGGCTTAGTTGTAGAAAATTATTTATAATTTAAAATACTTAGTCTATTGTTCCTGGAGGCTATAGGCCTGGAAATATGCATAGTACCAATACACGTTTGACAAGCCCTAGGCCTTACCTAGCCTGCATGGCCTTGTTTCGACACACTTCCCAAAAAAATTACAAGTTTTGACGGCTAATTGCAACTTTATTTTGAATCAAAATAATACGATAGTCCTAGGCTATGCCATAACTTACGGCAAGAGTATACGTATTTCTTTTAATTCGATGATGTACAACACACTCGCATCAAAATTCTCATTAAACGTCAAAAATTAAATAAAACACGGCGACATTTAGCAAAGTTCGTCGTCAAACTTACTAAGTTAGATGGCGGTGGAAACCAATGAAACAATCATCTAAGTTGCAGTGATAAGTTAATCGTCATTCATACAGTGACATAGAGCTTGTTCATTGGTTCGACCTAACCCGTCCTATTCCTTCCTTACCTCGCCCTAACTCCGGGTTAAATGTACATGAATCGGGGCCCAGAGTAGTAACATCAGAGCTGTACCCGGTCTCGTCCAGCTCGAATAATGAAGGCCTTACTGTACTTTGTTTAGGCAACAATATAACAATTTAAAAAAACAAATACCTAATGAAAACTATCACAGAAAACTGGAAAGTTCAGAATTCCAAAAACATTATGACCAATTTAAGGAAAAATAAAGCAAGAGAGTTAAAAAATAAAATAAAGTCCCTTTTTCAATTACAGCTTTGCTTATTATAGTTATGCCAGCAAAACAATTTACTCGAAGCAGTCTCCCAATTCGTTTAGTAGTAGCCAGTTAAAGTTAACTAAGAAAACTATACCAATGCAAACAAACTCTAATTTAAAAAATATATATTCAAATAGCCGTCAGCTTATATTAAAAATAAGACTTTAAAAATTATTTTTAAAAAATTTAATGCATATTACCAAATAAAATTTAAATAAATTACGGAATACAACTTAAACGAATTTAACGAACTATTTGTTAAAAACCAAATGGTCTGTTTGTTTTTTCTTTTGTAACCAAGCTAGCACTCTAAGTGAAACTGTAAAAAAGTAAATATTGGCTACACGGTATTCTTTAAGGACACAAAGCTAGCACACTATATATAACCATGTTTAGTGGGGTGGGTTCAATTACACGAATGTTTAATGTGGTTTACAAAATATAAGGAGTAATTGACCATATCCATAAAATGTGCCAGTCTTACGACATAAAACCCTAACACGACCTCCGACTGACATCCTTTTATAGTTGACATATGCCCTTCAACAAGGATGATACAATGATTTTGGTGACCCTTGGGGTCAGAGAGAAGGGGTATTTCACTGTACTCGGCACCTCCGCCAAGAGATTTCAATGCTGGATAGGATTTTATTCGTTTGATGGCGCGGAGGTAAGCGTCCGGATTTCAGTTTTTTTCCTCCGGTTAAACAGTTCATTTGTTTTTGTTTATTAATATTTGCATTTATTTGTACACAACAATTGACATGCAAGATTAAAAATAAATGCGAGAATGACAGAAAGAGCATCTGCCCCATACGTGAGTACCTGTCACCCTCTTATACAATTATAATAAAATACAGTGTCCAAGTTAAATACAGTATCAAATACAGCATCAATAAATATTATAAAATCACAACATAACCTAAACTAAACAATACCTCAACTAACAAAAACAGAACTACAACCTACTTAAAATAATCTTTGATGACGCTATTGAAACTACTGCCTGTTTTTAATACATTTGGAGGTGCATTCCATAAGGAGACAGATCGGTATCATATTTCACACGAACATCAATAAAGAATCAACCTATGAGATCAAGTACGCGTATTCCTAAATTAATTAATTGATTTTGAAGAACAAATTCGTGAAATCATCGTAATTTACTCAATTTTAGTGAACTTCGAGAATTTATTCCAAGTGTACAGATTTTTTTAAATGCACTATGAAAACTGGATATCAACGTTTAAAACAATTTGAACGCGCAGTTTAATTTGGTTTTATTGTAAGATAAACATTTTGATGGGGATTTCCTATTTTTTCACCTCATGTTTTGCCACCAAGTATGGACATCAATGAAAAAGTACTTAATTCACATCAATGCAAATGCAAATAATGGAAACCGTTAAACAGAAATCATCAACACCTGAGTGCGCGCATTTGAGTAGGGTACCTTCCCTCCCTGTTTTTTTTGGAATCCCGTACCCGTGTCCGTTTTTACATAGAGGCTACACGACCTTTGGGCTTCACGGCTTGAACATAATATGCTAATAATAATATTTTCGATATTTTCGGAAGACTAGTTTTATTATTTGACAGAGGGGATGAATTAACGAAAGTCAATAAATAGATTTCAGCCAGTTGGGTTGGCCTATACTAGCTCCTAATGACAAGAGCGCACGGACGTATAGAGTGAAGCTAACAATAATATAGCGCGGACCACTAACAAAATGCGTAACATTCACCCACATAGGCCTACATACGTGTCCCTTGATTATTCCATCAATGATGTAACAAGAACATGCTGGCATACTGGGAAATGTGAAAAAACAGTGGCCTTGTCCATGAAATGTGTCGAGTTAGTCAAAGCTTTTCCAGTGTTCATTACTGTGTAAATAAAAGCATTGGCACTTGACTTTACAAATACATTATATTGACTGATTTCGGCGGACGGTTTGACGAGCTCGCGCCAACTTTTTTACAATGTTGATGTCCAATTAAAAATTCGCTTGAGTAAATCCAGCCAATTTCACAAACAGTCTGGACCACTTTTTGACATCCAATTTTCACCCAATAAGTGCTGATGAAAATGTCAAGTATCTCTGTGTTAATTTTCGAGATACGTGTAATATTTCAGGATGCATATTAATAACACCTTAGTAGTAAGTCCAATTAGTGGTTTA
This sequence comes from Sweltsa coloradensis, assembly GCA_024449915.1. Taxonomy (NCBI): domain Eukaryota; kingdom Metazoa; phylum Arthropoda; class Insecta; order Plecoptera; family Chloroperlidae; genus Sweltsa; species Sweltsa coloradensis. The sequence continues at coordinate 34,893 of JAMZAV010002664.1, forward strand.
TTCTACATACGTTAATACAGGTATTAAATGTGAGTAGCTGACAGTCGCTACCATAGAGAAATAACCGTCGCTACGTTGTCTCTAGATGTGCGCCATCTCGACTGCAGTGTAGCCAACCTAGGCTCACTAACACTAGCTAACTATCACATCTTTCCCCTAAGCTAACAATCAATAATACAATTCAATACACTCAATAATCAGACTGAAAACATGATAAGAATAACCCCTTATAAACAGTATTGGAGTGACCCCAGCTGGTTGCTTTCTTGGTACATAATGAGCCTTGAATCTGATCAACTGAGAACACTCTCAAGAATACTAACTACTATTTTTAATCAAGTAAGTACTACTAATGCCTTTAATAGGTAGGCCTATTATAGTATAGCAGGACACTGAGATATACAGTTTATATAGGCCTTAGAGTAATGTGACTAATGAAGTCGTTTAGGCTAGCCTACATGTTTAGAATAACCCACACCAACCGGTATCTGAATGCTGCTTCCCACCACCGTCCTTCACAGTTATTTTCAGTGGTTAACACTCTGGTCACCCGGTCCAGGAACCTTACTGACAAATCTCACTCAAGAGAGGAATTTGACAAGCTCCGTGAAGCTCTCTCACTAAATGGTTACTTGGACCGAGACATAACCAGAGCGTTTAAACGTGAACTGAAGAAATCTGAGGATGATACTGAGGACAAGGAGAAACCACGGTCTAAAGCTTTTCTTCCATATGTCAAGGGTACTACAGACGTCATAGGTAGAATCCTCAATCGTAAGAACATCGAAACCATTTTCTCCACTGGCTGCTTTTCATGGCTCCTTTTTGAGAAGTGCTAAGGACTCTGTTCATCTGGAAGAAAGAGGGGTTTATGAGGTTCCCTGTGGCGACTGCGATCAAACGTACATAGGCCAAACAGGCAGACGCATAGCAGTGAGGATAAATGAACACTCTAATGCTGTGAAAGCAGGTGACAAGAAATCAGCCCTGGCTCAACATGCTAAAGCTTACTCGCATGTGATAGATTTGACAAAACAAAAACTATTTGTCCTGTACAACAGCTCAAGCCACGTATTATCCGTGAATCGTAGAAATTGAGAAACGGCCGAATAACATGAACAAAAGAGATGATAGCCAGAGCCTCCCTCTTGCTTGGAAACCTGCACTCATGCCTCGAAATGTAGTCCGTAGACCTATTCAGCCAAATCCCTCGGAGGTGGTGCAAATTTCAGATTCCATAATTCTAAACACGAATAACATTTCAAAAGACAACCAATCAGGCCCTATGACAAGAAGCCGGACTAAAAAGGTTTCACTACAGTAAGCTGAGCTATTTTGTTTCTCTATTGCACCATCCGTATATATTTTTTCGAGATGACATCACCGCCCCGCACCTATTTTCTATATAACCTCGCCGCCCCGCACCTTCAGCCGAGGCTATATAAGGCGGGCGCTGCGTGCTTGCCAACCACTGTGACTCCAACCTCCGTAGAGTCACAGTCAACCTTGAAAATGTCTGACGTAGTACAGACGAAAAGGTCGGTGGACGCCCAGGTTCTGCCCTGGTTCATCTTATTTTCGACGCGGTTTTACCCAAGATCCTTGTTTTTATCCTATGACGGGCCGCGAAAACCTACAACAATCCATATATATATGTGGTTCTGTTGTAGGCTTTCGTGATTCATGGTTTATGTTATGTTACACTTTACGGAAATAATCACGCTATATTGGATGTTTAAAACAAATATTTAATTAAAAACTTCAACGTTTCAGAAGACTGGGCTTCCATTTTCAAGAAGAGTTGGTATAAAAAAAAAAAAAACAAAACATCAGCAACACAATAAAAATATAAACAAATTTGAACATAGGGAAACGGCCCCCAAAAGGATTAAAAATAACCGGGGGAAACCCAGAAAAACCCCGGTGGACCCCAAACCACACCCCCTTAGGTCAAACAAAATCTTGCATTGGGAAAACAAAGGTAATACACCCAAAAATAAATTATAAATACAAACCGTATCAAGCAGCTGGATCAGCAAAAATTAGTGGGACACCGAATGGTACAAAAGCACCCAAATCCACAATCTAAGGCCCAAAAAACCCCTAAAATTCCATACAAAAAAAAAGCTGGGCCCTATTTAATAAAGAAAAAAAAATACTACATCAAAACATCCAGTGGGAAAAACAAAAAAAAAAAATAGAGCTAGAAATACTTTGGAAAAAACCCCACTGTGCGTGTTTATCAGAGCATGCTCTAAAAGCGAATAAAATAAAAAAATTTTAAATTAAAAGGGTAAAATATTTAGTAGCAGGTTACAGAGATCAACTCACAGGGGGGGTGGGGTGCCAAGGGTAAATAGCCACATAGACACCGGGTTTTTATATAAAAAAAAATGTGGAATTTAAACCCAAAAAGAAAAAAATATAGAGCTTTTGTCACAAAGTCATTCCCAAACTTAACCCCCGAAGAATCACTTGGAAACTATACAGGGCCCCTTCCCGGTAAAATTAAAATTTTTTATTGAGACCTTACTGAAATTAGTATGATAATGAAAAAGCATGACAAATCATACTTTGGTGACTTTAATTTGATACCAAACTGGGGGTAAAAAACAAAAAACGTTATACGCCCTATGAAAACTATTAAAATTTAGAAGATAAAGTTAAATCGAAACCCGGGATAACCCCAAAACGAAATCACTGCTAGATAATGTATTAAGAAAAACCTGAGCGAAAAAAATTACGGTAGAATGATAGACTTGCTATCTCAGCCCACCTTCCCAAATTAATTCATATACGTACAAACATCTCAAATCAAAAAAAACCTATAACAAAAAGGGGAAAAAGCCAACTTTATAAAATCCCAATCCGAGACTAAGGAGAAAACCACAGTATTTCAAAAAATTTAATTAGAAAGGAAGAGGACAGTACAAAATGAGTACGAGTCAAACAGGACAATATCTAGTTTTTAATAATAAAATCAAAAATACTTAAATATAGCCTCCAGGGAAAAAACAATAAAATTACCGGTAATGCAAAAAAAAAAAATAAAACAAAATGGATAACAACAGTATTAAAAATAAAAAAGGCAGCATTAAGGCCCTTATATAGGAAATCAAAAACGGTGGGGGGACACAACTGAAACTCGGGTTTTAAAAAAGAGCGGGAAAAACCTATAAGCACACAGTAAACAGACAAAGGCTCAATTAAAAAATCAGACTATCCGAAGCCCAAAAAATAAAAAAAAAGCGTTTTGGAACAAATAGATAATAAGAGGATAAAAAACAACCAAATGGCAAGATAAAAAGAACTAAGGGATGGGAAATTGAAAAAAAGCCCAAAACTAATTGCAAATAGATTAAATGAGTACCTGGCAAATGCAGCCGAAAACTTAAAAATAGTACTATAAAGTCAAAAACCCAAAAACTCCAATGAAAATCCCAAAATTCAACAGGAAGTCCCAATAAAAAACCTTTTAATGGAACTCAAACCAAAAATATTAGAGAAATAAAAAATTAATCCGAAAATTAAAGAACAAAAAATCAGTAGGTTATAGGGAATCTCCCCCTCCTTAATAAAATACTGTAAAACGAACTTGCAAAAACCACTAACTACTTAATAAACCCCACTCATCAGAAACGGGAAAATTTCCTCACCACTCAAAAAAGCTAGAATATTCCAATTTACAAAAGGGGGGGTAAAAACCCGGGAATCAGACCCATTGAACAACCAGCATTCTCTAAAATATATGAAAAAGAGTAACTTAAGGCCCGAGAGTTCCCGGAAGCCAAAAGTATCATGGCAAAAGAACAACTGGATTTCCCCAAAAAAGGAAAACGCCCCAAAAACGGCATAGCAGCTTTTTAAATTTTTACTAAAAGAAAGAGATGAAAAAAAGGTAGTCATAGCTGTTTTTATGGACCCAAAACCAAAAACCTTTGACTGCATTTAAACCCCGACATTTGATAAATAAACTATACAATTATGGGATTTAGGGGAAATGATTACAATGGATTAAAAAATATCGCACAACGAACACAATTGTAGAAATAAAAAAACAGGCTCAAGGCAAAAAAAAAAACATACGTCTCGAATGAAATAAAAAAACCCCTGGAAATGCAAGGGCAATTCTGCCCACTACTATGTAATATTTATCAATTTCATAGCCAAAAGTACACTGAAATTAATAACAAAAACGTACAATATGCAGATGATTCAACAAAATCCCTGCAGTGCAACATAAAAAGTTAGAAAGGGGACTAATGTAGCAGTGAATAATAGCCCAAAACCTTGAAAACAATGAATTAATTTTCAAAGTGATAAAACTAATTAGTCCGATCTTGATAAAAAAAATATATACCAGAACGATCAATGTAATAAAAAATAAATCATTAAATTTAAAAAAATCGAAAAAGTAAATTCCTAGGGTTAATATAGATGACAAAATTTCCCGGAAAATCACACAGAAATATGGGCCAAAAAACTTGGAACGGGTTTTGTGCTCAAAACCATGAACCTACTGCAAAAAAACGTTATTAACAAAAAAAATTATGCCCTAATTGAATCCCCTTAGCATATGGTATTTAGCTTGGGGAAAGATCACATACCATCACAAAAAGAATATTTAGTTACAGAAGAGAGCAAAAAGAGTAATATTATGAAGCTGAAACGTAGGATTCATGTGGAGATTTTTCAAAAAATTTAAAAACTTTAACACTATATGGGCTAACATATACAATGTAATTATATATTAAAAACTGGGCTACATAGCAAAGAAGCAACAAGTACACAAACACAATACACTCAAAATGGCAACTTCTACAGCCACCATCATAATAAAAAAAAGTATGAAAAAGCACCATGCATATGGGGCAAAATTGTGGAACAAATACAGATAATCTAAAAGTTTAGCTAACAGAAAGGACAATTTTAAAGTTAAGTTGAAAGAATTTTTTGATAAACAAATACTATACTCAGTGGAGGAATTTTAAACTGGGGGATTTTAAAAAACAAGTGCTAATCTTTAGAATAGGTATTATCTATGAATGTGAGATGTAAAGGATATTTACGTCTGTATATATAAAGGGTTTGTATAATTAGTTTGTAGTTTTGCTGAAATAAGAGACGAATGATTGGATTCTAGGTTTAAGTGACATAAGATTGTACAATCATATGTATTGACACGTACAAGGTCATCTGAAATTATATTAATTGTACTTAAAAATAAATAAATAAATAAATAAATAAACCGCCTTACAAAGGCAAACCAAATAGTAAGTACAAAAGCAAATCAGGTGCAGTGAAAACTTTTTTTTTTTTATGTGAGAAGGGTGACTAGAAGTCAAGCAAAGCGCTTAGCACAGTGATGTGGTTAAAAAGTTTTCACTGCACCTGATTTGCTTTCGTACTTACTATTTGGTTTGCCTTTGTAAGGCGGTTAAGTTTGTTTATATTTTTATTGTGTTGCTGATGTTTTGTTTTTATTGTTTTATACCAACTCTTCTTGAAAATGGAAGCCTAGTCTTCTGAAACGTTGAAGTTTTAATTAAATATTTGTTTTAAACATCCAATATAGCGTGATTATTTCCGTAAAGTGTAACATAACATATATATATATGAATATATGGTTTTTAAGCATAAGCCCGCTTTAAGGACATAGTTATTGATTCATAGCAGTTGTCGAAAAAGTTTGCCCCGACTGGGGTTCGAACCCAGAACCTCCGGCTTAACGTGCCATAGCTCTACCAATTAAGCTACCGGGACCACAGAACAAACCTTTAGGAAACTGCTATTTGTTGTGACTATATATATATATATATATATATATTGTAAATAATTGACTTAAACAAAATATGTCCTCAATGGGCGTATTCTAATACGTATAATAATCATCCATCAATGTGTTCACATTTTTTATTACATTTTAATGTAGTGCCTACAAATATACCTATGTGTATAAGTAAATAGTAGACACGGGGGTGGGGGGGGGGGGAGATGTGTTCTGTGTGAATGTATTACACACGAATATTATAAGAATGTTTACCATAGTTGCTATCTAGTGCGACGGTCGGTCGCCCGCAGCCAAGTGCACGCGACTGCTAGGCGATGACTAACTCGAGACCCTGTTTACGCCTACCCGAGTTGGGGGGTTTTCAGCTATCTGCACATGCCGCCCCGAAAAATTCACAATCTTGAAACTCGGTATATGACCTGATATGTAGTCCATGACCTACCAAAAAAATTCAGACGATTCGATAACCCGTTCTGTGTTAAAAAAGTGATTCAAAATCGTTGAAAACCTTCCGGCTGGCTGGCTGGCTAGCTAATTCTTGGGGATAGGAATAAAAGCCTACAGAGAAAACGGTAGGCCTAAATCCTAAAACTATGCAACTTGGACCACACTGAGATGTACTTTAGACGCAATCACTTGCTTTCAAAACCAAATCCAAAACCATTAATAAATATCTAACACATGGGCTCCATGCGCAAAATTTGGCATTTGGTTAGATAAAAACATCAGAATCAATAATGGGCCGAGAGGCAAGCGATATTCCACCTCCAACACCCCATAAATCACCTCCTAAAATTGGAATAATTCATAGCTCTAACCCAAATTTGATTTTTTATTCAAATTAGTATTAAAATTGTTTTAATGTGTTTTAACCCAATCGGAAATTCTCATTTCCTAAACCACTTTTTTTTCAACCCCCATCCCCAATAGTTTATATTATTTTTACCTTGTTTTCCCAGCATTCACCATGAAGGCACCTAATGATTTATCAGCATGAAATTTAGCATGATGGTGGATAAAATATAAAAAATAATCCGCGAGAGGCAAGCGATATTTCACTCTAAAACACCCCCTTAATCATCCCCAAAAAATTTGGGAAATTTAATTCATAGCTCTTACCAAAAATTAGTTTTATTCTAATTAGTTTTTAAAAAATTATGTTTTAATGTGTTTTTAACCCAATCGGCCTATTTCATTTCCCTAAACCACTTTTTTTCAAACCCCCTTCCCTAAAAGTTTATATTATTTTTCCCTTGATTTCCAGCATTAAAACCCATGAAGGCACCTAATGAGTTATCAGCATGAAATTTGGCATGACCTTAGCCGTCCAGGCTAGGCACTTACAAACTGAGCTATGCAGCCACCAATTTAATTCTTACAAAAGACTAGTATAATAAATATTTAATTTAATTTTGGTAAGAAATCGTTTCTTTGTTTACTTCACCCAAAATGTATTGAATCTAGTTACGTAATTAGAAAGTGAATAAAACTCCGTCTAAGCTGTACATCCGAGCAATTTAGATGGAGAATTACATTTGAAATTTCCCTCATTTTTTTAAATTTTTTCGTTTATAGTATTTCCCGCCTTGATATGAAACAAACAGCAAAAAGATTGATATCCCCCCAAATACAAAAATTTGTGAAAACGGCACCCAAGCTCCCTTCAAAAGTCTTTGGCTGTGAATGTTGTGAGATATAGAATTTGAGCCAATCTTTTCCTTCTTCCTCCCTATTTTTCGCATTAAAAAAGAAATAAGATCATTTCGCCTGTTGACGAGTGCCAAGTCAAACCATTTTCGTGGTAAACAAAGTGAAAATTTTCAACTCAAAATCATTTAAAAAAATTACTTGGCCATTGACTTTTTAAATTTTCTTATAATGAACCAAATTCAATGGGCATTTAAATTTTTTTTTATGATTTTGAGTTAAAAAATTTTACTTTTTTTACCACAAAAATGGTTGGCTTGGCGTCGTCAGTTTAAAAATTTTTACTTTTTTTTACCAAAAAATGGTTGGCTTGGCGCTCGTCAACAGGCGAAATAAAACTTTTTTTCTTCTTTTAAATGCGAAACTATGGAGGAAGAATGAAAAGACTGGCTCAAATTCTATTTTTCACAACATTCACACCCAAAAAGACTTTTGAAGGAGGCTTGGCTGCCGTTTTTTTTTTTTTTTTTTTTTTTTTACAAATTTTTGTATTTGGGGTTAATTTTTCTTCCGACTGATCTAAACAAACAACACGCAAACAACTCCGTCGGACAACATCCAAGTCAGTGTTCCAGCACTAGTACTGACGGTCGAAACACTTTTTGTTTTGTCAAATTATAAAAAACAAGCACTAACTCGAGCAGCATTGTTTTTCCGAAACAATATAGGCCAATAAAATAATATAATCCGTATGATCTAAAACTCGATCTTCAGTGACAAGTGCCAAAAGAGAAACTGAAGACAAATGTGGAGCAGTGGGTTAATTTTGGGGGAGGACGCAAAAATTATATCAAAAATTTTAAAATAAAAATTATAGAAATTTGTTAAGTCAATAGAATTACAATGTTGTATCATACTATACTATTTACAAAAAAAAACGATGTTTGATTTGGAAAAATTACTTTTATATACCCAATCTTCTTTGGGGAAAGAAAAGTTTTGGTTCAGTCTATTCCAGAGCATTATGACGACATTTTGAATGTAAAGGGAAATGACTGAAAGTTGGTTGAATGAAAGAGGAAATTAAATAAAAAAGGAAAACAGTTTTTTGGGGTGGACGGGACAGACAGGAAGGCGATTATATGGAAATTTGAGTTTAAAAAAAATAAAAGTTCTAGGTGCAATACAATTTTGAGCTATTATTTTTTATTGTTTAAACACTCCTTTGTCTCGGCTCAGTCTCAGCTCGGGGTATCTTCTTCTATTTACTGTTTTCTTTTTTTCCTTTTCCAAGTTTCAATATTTGATTCATCTGAATTAATTTCAATTATACATTTTATACCTATTAATTAATTTGGTATTTTTTGTTTGTTTTATTTATTGTCCTAATTTCGTGTTCAGGTTTTTAGTAGGTCCTACAAGCCCAGTTGTTGTTTAGTTCCTGCTTGGTTCCCAAACAAAAACCATGTCAACGCAAAACGATTATTCCTCCATGTAAGCTCATCTACGACTAGAACGACCCAACCCTTGACAACAAGTTTTATCTTTGCAAATCATCAATAACTGGAGAACTTGTGACTGGTTTCCTATGACGAGCCCTTTCCCTTTTCTCAACAAAAGCAGTCTTTTGAAAGGAAGACGGCCAGGGCGGGTCATTTCCAAATAGCTGGCTGGACTCGGGGAAAGACACATAAAAAAACGGGGCAACGTTCACGAAGTTTAGGCGGTCGCTGCTAGATAGTAAAACATTCAATCAAACTTCGGCCAAATTTTTTGAGTTACTATAAATTTATTCTCCGAGAATATGGACATTGGGAAATGTGTTTTCAAAAACTTAAACCTTTTCGCAAGTCAGGGTCGTTCTATCTCTTTAGTTTCCCAAAATAATGAAGCATTAGTTTGTGCTTTGTTTAACATAAAATTGATCATTAAAATAAAATGTGAATTGCAAAAAGGGTTTAAGTTAAAGTCCAACTTGAACAATGCAACTTACCCGATTCAAATATTGTGCATGGTTTTCTTTAAAAATGTGGTCAAAGTTGGCATTTTTCTTGTTCTAAAATGGCTCCGTGATACGGGCTCTTAAGAACCAGAGACTTAATCAATGAAAAGAGGATATGTTGTGAAAAACCAGGGATTGAAATACACACTCAAAAAACTGTTTAGTTGGAACAACCAAAATAATATGGGTTGAAAGCATTTGGTTAACTTGTAAGTGTTGAATTAACTCTTTTATAGTTGGGTGAACTGATAAAAGAGAATAGCCCAGGAGTGGAAGAAAATTTTGTATGGTGTACCCGGACAAAATTCCGAACAAGCTGAAAATTTGCACACATGTTCAGTTGATCATTCTAAACAATAGTTGAAAAGTCCCCTACACTCCGCCGCGTGCGTCTTGAGATATAGTGACAAAAGGGCGGGAAAATGACAAAAAATGTTACTTTCAATTTCAACCATTTTTTTGCATAATATCTACAAACTATTAAATATTTCTACGAAAGTAAAGTTAAAATCAGTCATAAGCTTCGACCCATGCGTGGCAAAAGGGCCCTAAGTGCCAAAAATATGATATTTTTAATAATTTTTAATACATTTTGACATACGTATGTGCAACTGCAAACTATTATGTATTCATACAACGGTAACGTTTAAATTGTTCCCTTTTCTTCGACCAGTGTGTCTGACACATGGTGGCATAAGGGCGTAAGGTGACAAAGATATGTTATTTTCAGTTTCAACAAACTTATTGACATTCCTATATATGCAAATTATATAGTATTCGTACGAGACAAAAGTAAACATCTTCCCCGAGCTTCGTTGCTGACGTCTTGATAAATGGTGGCAAAAGGGCGTAACTGACATCATAATTCAGTATTTAAATAAAAAGGGCTTTTGACATTCAACTACGTTTATTGTAACATACGAATACCAGACACTCAATGTAAAATCCATGTATGCTGACTGACTTGCTATGGCCAGCTTGTATATAAAGAACCATTACAAAATTGTTGTAAGTAGCAGATTGGACATAACCAAATTTATAAAATATTTACCCTGACATTCTCAAACGGCATGCATATACATAGTTTGGCGAAGATCTGGTGTGTTTTGAGCTGGAAAGTTTTAACATATTCAAAGCTTGAAAAACTCATCTCATGTTAAAAATAATAAAACGGATTTTGAAAGGGATTCGAGCAGGAGCTGTGGACAACCTAGCTTGGGCTTGGCTGTCTATAGTGTCACATCACTACAGATCATGAGCTGTGACTCTTGATGTAATATAGCCTAGTGGCAAAATGGCGTAAGTCACAAAACTATATAATTCAGTCATATGATTTAAAATATTTGCTTGTACGTTTGCCAGATTATCAGCCGGCAACATATTGAAGTCTTAAAGGTCATCATCCTCAAGATAAATCCCAAACATGGCACTTAACTGACATTAATTTGGTGTCCAATTACCCTGGTCGTACTTAAAAAGTATAATACTATGAAACCGATAGTTAAGCGTAAAGATAGAGTCCCTTTCTTCATTGACAAAAAGCATAACTGGGCATCACTCACATTGAAGTTTATCCGCAACATCAACACTATTTAATAGCATTTTTTGGATAATGATGATCTGAAGGACGCTTTTGGAACAAAGACGACTTTCACTGTTCGACGAAGACTTCTTTGTTAAACTACGACAAAATCACATATTATTGTCACAGTGTTGCGGGCTCAATCTCCCATATATACATTAAACTATCATGCCGACACATATATTGTCCTGTATAGTGGTCAAACTTTGCATGTAGTGTAGTGATGCCGCCACCTCGTCCTGTTTCCATACTAGGAAGTCTATACCAAATACATGTTTCATGTTGTGATAGTGAATAAATGCGGCTCAGTGTGTTCAGTTGTGTTTGACGGACACAGGAGACCGTCTTGTTACTTAGCTACAGTTACCAAAAGTAAATTAGTAAATGAAATATATGCAGTAGAGCTGTTAAGCTGAAAAATTGTGCACTTTTTGAGAAAAGCATGAAACTTCTAGCATAGCTAGCTAATACCAATATATTCATTTAAAGATGTGGAGGGAAGTCAGATTTGACCTCTGAGGATACTGAGAGGTCAAATTCAAAATGGCCGCCACTCCACGATCCTAATGATTATACACGCTTAACTTGGGAAGCAAATAGTGTAGATAAGCCTTTTAGGTGTCATTTCCAATTAATTTTGGGATGACCATTCATATAGTAACACTCACGTGTTCGTTAGGTCAAGGTCAAAGGTCAATTTTGACCAAAAAGGTGAACAAAATAGCATGCACAATCGTTTGTTTTCTACCTCATTTAAGAGAATACTCTACCTCAAAATGATGTATATTTGTATCACGAAGGCCGCCAAGATGACCAACATAGCCAAGATGACCACGCTAAGAGGTCAAATCCAAGATGGCCACCATTCTACCGGCTTAATGATTATACACACCTAGCTTGGGTAGCAATTAGAGTAGAAAGGCCTTTAAGGTGTCATTTCCAATTAATATTGGGATGCCCATTCTTTTGGTAACAATCCCGTGGTCTCCTGAATGAAAGGTCAAGGTCAAAGGTCAAGATTGACCAAAAAGTTGAACACAAAACATGCACAATTTTTTGTTTTCTACGTCATTTAAGAGAATACTTTACCTCCAAATGTTTTTTTTATCACGATGGCCGCCAAGATGACCAACATAGCCAAGATGACAGCGCTGAGACATAAAATCCAAGATGGCTGCCATTTTACCATTCTAATGATCATTCACACCTTAACTAAGGGAGCAAATATTGTGATATAAGGTGTAATTTCTGTTAATATGGGTATGCCCAATCAATTGGTGACATTTTCATTTTTGTGATCGCCAGAACTAAAGAAATTACACTTAGGTCAAGGTCATAGGTAAAGACAGTCGTAAATTTACTCGAATCGATTGTATAAGTACAACTTATATTTTATTCAAGAACATAATTCTGTCAACGATCTCCAGAACAGAAGCACAATGCCGTGCACTTGAGTGCAGCTTTGGCACATCTTCATCGTCCAGTGCAGCCTTTCTTACAGCCACAGTGGATCAGTTCACGGCACGAATCTGATGCTTCAGGGAGAGTAGTCCAAAGAGGCTGCTACCCTGTCTCTTCCTTCATCCAGCCCCAGTTGTAGGGATCTGGCAAATCTGGATCCATTATCAATGCCTGGTTCCAACAGTTGGCCTGGTAGCAAGTGCACTTAATGTGCTGCTGGAGTGCTGCCTTGGTTGGAGGAAGATTTTCTATCGATCGAGACTTCTGTGTGAAGAGCTGTTTCCTGGCACCATTAACCTCCATGATGTCACTAGTTCGATCTTACATCAGCACAACAAATCGCTCAATCAATGGCATTGACTCTTGACTGACATCACTTGGCATGGATCCTATCCATTGGCATTGTGCCGGATTCATTGCGGCAACCATTTCGTGGACAGCTATGTACCGAAAGCTTGATCCGACACCAAAGGCAATCCACAACTCAAACAGGAGCTATTTTGCTGAATGAGGCTATAGCCAGTACCTACCACATCAGTGTCAGCGGTACGTATGGTCACTTTCTTACATCCCTTTTGCACGGCATCTGCCAAATGCAGTAATAGACGAGTATCGGCTTCCTCGTGCGAACATGGAGCTAGGTGGTCCAAGTGTGACTCAGCAGGAATGCAGATAACTCCATTGCCATCTGTTGCATAAAGTCTCTTTCCCTCAACTATAGGAAAATGGACGGCTTCGTGGGACAGGAAAGCAAACAATTCGCGTTTGTTTTCATTGACTCGAAGGAAGTCTTTCCAGTTCTTTAGCATCACAGTAGAAGGAGCCACCCGTTTCCTCATTCCCTTTCCCCTCTTCTCCCTCACTGCGATTTGTTGTGCTGATGTAAGATCGAACTAGTGACATCATGGAGGTTAATGGTGCCAGGAAACAGCTCTTCACACAGAAGTCTCGATCGATAGAAAATATTCCTCCAACCAAGGCAGTCACTCCAGCAGCACATTAAGCACACTTGCCACCAGGCCAACTGTTGGAACCGCAGGCATTGATAATGGATCTAGATTTGCCAGATCCCTACAACTGGGGCTGGACGAAGGAAGAGTCAGGGTGGCAGCCTCTTCGGACTACTCTCCCTGAAGCATCAGATTCGTGCCGTGAACTGATCCACTGTGACTGTAAGAAAGGCTGCACTGGACGATGTAGATGTGCCAAAGCTGCACTCAAGTGCACGGCATTGTGCTTCTGTTCTGGAGATTGTTGACAGAATTATGTTCTTGAATAAAATATAAGTTAAACAATCGATTCGAGTAAATATACGACGATCTTTACCTATGACCTTGACCTTAATGTAATTCCTTTAGTTCTAGCGATCACAAAAATGAAAATGTCCCCCAATTGATTGGGCCATACCAATATTAATAAGAAATTACACCTTAAATCACAAATATTTGCTCCCTTAGTTAAGTATGAATGATCATTGGACCGGTAAAATGGCAGCCATCTTGGATTTGATCTCTCAGCGCGGCCATCTTGGTCATCTTGGCGGCCATAGTGATTTAAAAAAAAACACATTTGGAGGTACAGTATTCTCTTAAAAGACGTAGAAAACAAAAATTTGTGCATGTTTTGTGTTCAACTTTTTGGTCAATCTTGACCTTTGACCTTGACCTTTCATTCTGGAGACCACGTGATTGTTACCAAAAGAATAGGCATCCCAATTTAATTGGAAATGACACCTTAAAGGCCTTTCTACTCTAAATGCTACCCAAGCTAGGTGTGTATAATCATTAAGCCTGTAGAAGGCGGCCATCTTGGATTTGACCTCTCAGCGCGGTCATCTTGGCTATGTTGGTCATCTTGGCGGCTTTCGTGATACAAAAATACATCATTTGGAGGTAGAGTCCTTTAAATGAGGTAGAAAACAAACGATTGTGCATGTTATTTTGTTCACCTTTTTTGGTCAAAATTAACCTTTGACCTTGACCTGGCGAAAACGTGAGTGTTACTATATGAATGGGCATCCCAATATTAATTGGAAATGACACCTAAAAGGCTTTTCTACACAATTTGCTTCCCAAGTTAAGCGTGTATAATCATTAGGGTCGTAGAGTGGCGGCCATTTTGAATTTGACCTCTCAGCATCCTCAGAGGTCAAATTCTGACTTCCCTCCACATCTTAATATGAACATTATGGTATTAGCTAGCTATGCTAGAAGTTTCATGCTTTTCTCAAAAAGTGCACAATTCCATCAAAATGCTCAGTTAAACAGCTCTACTAATGCAGTAGTTTTTAAGATATAAGTTGCCTTATGTTTATCTACCGTTTTATCACAATAGATTTTGATGTGGTACATTTCGTTTACTTCATTGAGCAGTAGCGCTTTATTTGCAACTGCGTACTGAGAGCTCTAGATTTGATATGCTGCCAGTCCACCAGCACATTTAATAGATCTATCCATCCATCCCCTCTAGGCTTGATGGCAAACATATGGGAATGTATCATACTTTGTAGCGTTCAAAGCCAGCCGGGCACACATGCAATTCAGTTTCCTATGTAAGCGTTCATTTCCCACTCGGACATATAAAAAATCAAATCGGTATTGAAATATGTTTATTCTTTCTTTGTTCATGCTCTATCTTTCGTGATGTGATACTATAGTCAAGCCCAAGATATGTTGTCCACAGCTCGTGCTCGAATCGTTTTCAAAATCCGTTTATGCAAGCCGTTTGAGAATGCTGGAGAATATTATTAAATAGGTTTGGTAATGTCCAGTCTGCTACTTACAACAATTTTGTAATGGTTCTTTACATACAAGCTGGCCATAGCAAGTCAGTCAGCAATCAGCATGCATGGATTTTACATTGAGTGTCCATTGTTTGGTATTCATATGTTACAATAAACGTAGTTGAATGTCAAAAGCCCTTTTTATATTAAATATAGAAAAATGATGTCAGTTACGCCCTTCTGCCACCATTTATCAAGACACACTGGTCGAAGAAAAGGGAACAATTTCACGTTTCCGTCGTATGAATACATAATAATTTGCACATATGTCAAAATGAATTGAAATTGAAAATATCATACTTTTGGCACTTACGCCCTTTTGCCACGCACGGGTCGAAGCTTATGACTGATTTTAACTTTACTGACGTAGAAATATTTAATAATTTGTACATATTAGTGTAAAAAAATGGTTGAAATTGAAAATAAAACATTTTTGGCACTTACGCCCTTTTGCCACTATATCTCAAGACGCACGCGGCGGAGCTTAGGGGACTTTTCAACTATTGTTTAGAATGATCAACTGAACATGTGTGCAAATTTTCAGCTTGTTCGGAATTTTGTCCGGGTAAAAGTCTTCCACTCCTGGGCTAGAAGTTTGGATAGCTAGGGCCTATATTCTTTAGTTTAGCCCAGGGACGACGCTAGGATTCTTTGAGAGGGGGGGCCAAGGTGGGCCCGTGCATTTTGTAGGGGGGGCATGACTGTAGGGTGACGATAATTTTAAAAGTAAAAACCGGGACACATGTACTTACGTTTTGTATAGACTTGCGTGGGCTACTCGGGGTCTGGGGCAAAGGCCCAGCCGCCGGAAGCGGAAAATTTTTGGGGCAATTTTCCCCCTAAGATAGCCTGTAGTGAGATCTGAGACAAGTCGGGTTAGGTTGGGGGCTGGCCTTTGCCTAGAGAGTGCGGCGCAAATAGAAAAGTCAGGTTCCAGGAAATGATAGGTAGGCGCAATGACTGACGCTGACGAGACACTCGACCCTTGATTGTTTCAACCCGCTCGCGGCTCGCCGGCAGCCCACCATCCACTCCCACCTTTTCCCCCCTCAAGCCGAAACAAGTTAACTGCAGCAAGTGGTAGCCCAGAGGCAGAGGGAGTTGTATTTTGTAATATATTAGTATATATAACTCCACCCGTTAGGGATGAAGATCGACCAAGGCTAATTTTTGTAACAAAAATTATTGTGTTAGTTAATACTTAATTACATAAAATTTACACTGTTCCAAAATAAATTGGGATCTTTATACTGAGATTGATGATTTTTATTTAAAATCAGATTGTGTCTTGGGGGGGCCACTAGGGGGGCCGCGTAAATTCTGGGGGGGCCACGGCCCCCCCAGGCCCCCCCTAGCGTCGTCCCTGGTTTAGCCTGATAGCCAATGAGCGCGCGACTTTCGGCCAGCTGTGGTAATACGAAGTGGCCCGAACATAAAGGGCGCTTGCTTCGGAAGAGTTCAAGTGTAGCTCGAGACGAACAAGAAATAACTTGTTTCTGCTCAATACTGGCAAATCACATTCTTAGCACAGTGCTTCCCGTAGCGTAGTGGTTAAGGCACTGGCTTCCTTACGGTATGTTTGCTCTCTTTCCCAGGTTCAAGACTAGATGGGTGCAGGATTTTAACAACATAGTTTCTAATGTTTCTAATGTTGTTGTGTTGGTTCTTTCAATTATTTACCTGACGAAATAAAAAGTGAAACAAATATGATCATGTTTAAAAGAAAACTGAGATGCTACCTTATAGAAAAATGTCTGTATAATATAAGTGATTTTAAGGAAGCATGACTACTACTGTTCTGTAGGCTATGTGTATATAGGCTTCTCACTCGACGAGTGATATATAATGATGTATATATGTAAATGTATAATGATGTAATTATTAGTAAATAATCTATCTTGTATTAGTAAAGTAGTTTGTAATTGTAAATTATGCCATGTATATATACACCAACAATTCTGACAATGCTTATGTTACGATACATGTACTAGTTACGGCATCACATGTAATCCACAGCTGCTAATAAAATACAATACAATTCAATACAATACAATGTACCATTGTTGAACCAGCTGAGGTTTATCAACCTACTTATGGGTAAAAAAATCAAAATAACTACACAAAATAGTTATTCCAACCAAATATTAGTTCGGCATACTAAAATAATATGGTTACACGAACAACTTGTTTTAGCTAAATCAACTAACATTACAATTACTAAAACATTTAGTAACTGTAACCCATAATAATGCTGGCAAAAAGTTTACTAAATTTTTTGGTTCACAGACGGACTTTTTTTAAAGGTCGCTTTCAATTGGAAAATAAATATGAATTAAAAATAATACATAAGTGAAACCCCAAGTACCAAAAATGGTTACTAGACCACGTGGACGCGTGGTGTGCGCTAAAAAGTGGCGTGATATATGAAAATTCGAAAATGGCGACAAGAACACGGACAAGATGGCGGCCAAACTAAAATGGCGGACAAGATGGCGGCAAAGCTAGAATGGCGGCAAAACTAAAATGGCGACCAAGATGGCGGTAAAGCTAAAATGGTGGCAGGAAACAAAATGGCGGACAAAATGGCGGTTGGAAAATCAAAATGGCGGTTGGAAAATCAAAATGGCGGGCGAAAACCTGGACAGGAACCAAAATGGCAGTCGGAAACACGTGACCGGAACCAAAATGGTGGCCGTAAACAAGATGGTGGCGGTCACGTGACCGCCGCCTACAACAACCTGCAAGTTTCCAAGGCGGTGTCATCTACATTGTAGCAACAATCCATTGGTTGTTATTGTGAATACCTTCTGTTGTTTATCTATAAATACAACAACCTGTAGATCAGAGGAATAGTGAACGCACAGTATTGGTAAAAGTAACAACTAACATTTTAATTATAATCGGCTCCGAAAAGAATTGTTGGGGAACGTGGAACCCTGTTATATAGACAAAACATTTGGAACACATATGAACGTTAGAACCATATAATTCAATTCAATTTTAAATTTCAATTTTAAATTCATTTTATTCTCAGTTGTTACAGTTAGGTGCACAATATTACAGAACATTGAATAAAATACTGGTGTTTTGGATTACATTAAAAATATATAAAAACATATTAAAAATTAAAAAAAATTAATATTAAAAATATAATATTCTTCCCCTTAACGTTTTTAAAAAATCATATCCCACATTGACATTTTTAGCACCCTCCGAATGAAAATGTATTGTTTTTTAGTTACAATATAGATAATTCTGGAATCGCAGTGGAATACGGTTGCAACGCAGTTGTTTGGTATGGCTTTAGACCTACCTTCGGTGATGCTCGGTCATGTCATCATGATGCAGACCATCATTTGGAAAGATCCGATTGTTATTAGCTATTAATTGCGGTTCTATGGTTGTTGAGTTCAGAATTATGTTATATTGTAAACCATTAATACACATTTCACTTGTTTTGCCATGAAACACTATTTAAGAGCCTAATGCATAGACAGGTTTCAGGCGCGGCTGCAGAGGGTTAGAAATAAAAGAACAAGCTCTACAGTTATGATCAAATAATTATGGAAAAATTCAACTATACTCAAAAATAAATTTTGAACACATTGCATTTGTCTATTTTTTTCTTTGGTCGGTTATTGCTTCGGAAAAAAATGATAACTTGGGAACTTGATGATGCACTTTACTGCATTGAAATAAGTAATATCCATGTTTCATGACAGCACTCGGGCACCTTATACAGCAAGCAGAGTTGGGGTGATTTCGAGGTGTCACCCAGCCGTCATGAAACGTGATGTGAACTTGAAAACTATCAAAATCGAGGGGATTCAAGTGTCCGACAACACATGCGAAATTTGGTTGGGATACGAGCATTCCTTCTTGGTGTAAAAATGACTTAAACATGCTCAAAATCACTTTAAGGATGTTAGTCACTACTGGCTACTACTATCTAATTCGTCAGTTTCAATTGCCCAGCGATTCTGACCAAACGGGTGGGGCTACAACTTTCATATTTTACATGGACATTAAGGTAATAGTGATGTAATTCCCTTTGAAAGAAAAAGTTTTAACAATTTCTTTCAAAGGGAATTACATCACTATTACCTTAATGTCCATGTAAAATATGAACGTTGTAGCCCCACCCGTTTGGTCAGAATCGCTGGGCAATTGAAACTGACGAATTAGATAGTAGTAGCCAGTAGTGACTAACATCCTTAAAGTGATTTTGAGCATGTTTAAGTCATTTTTACACCAAGAAGGAATGCTCGTATCCCAACCAAATTTCGCATGTGTTGTCGGACACTTGAATCCCCTCGATTTTGATAGTTTTCAAGTTCACATCACGTTTCATGACGGCTGGGTGACACCTCGAAATCACCCAACTCTGCTTGCTGTATAAGGTGCCCCAATGTGTAGCACACTGCGGCTTGGCTGCGGCGATTTGACAGCTACATTGCAGTCTTCTGTTGGATTTATGTCATGAAAGTCAACAGTCACAACAAATAGCAGTTTAGTAAAGGTTTGTTCTGTGGTCCCGGTAGCTTAATTGGTAGAGCTATGGCACGTTAAGCCGGAGGTTCTGGGTTCGAACCCCAGTCGGGGCAAACTTTTTTGACAACTGCTATGAATCAATAACTATGTCCTTAAAGCGGGCTTATGCTTAAAAAACTTATATTAATAATAATAATAATAATAATAATAATAATAATAATAATAATAATAATAATAATACAATTAGCAGGTAATCACTATTTCTTTATAGCCATAGGAAAATACATACCTAGGCGGAGGACTCCCTACATTTAGTTAGGCTGTCAAATATTATCAATATAATACAAGCAATAATACTGTAAACATATTATAATAAGCCTATGTTCTTTGTAATTTATACATAACAAACAGGAATGTTCAGCCTTTTACAAAAATTTACTAAGGCCTAAAATATGAATTCTTTAAAAATGCTTAATATAGGCATAGCTTATTCTCCGACTCAACTATAAATCTGCCAACACAACAATAGCCCAGGCCAAAAAGGACGCAAATGCAGGTGAATAAGTGTTGACGCTACCGGTACCGTGAGTGAACACACAAAATAGTGGTGGTGGGGCGACGAGTTCACATAGATCCCACTGTCTTAAGTTTATAGGGGAGATGTGTTCTTAACGCCGGCCAATATGAATATATATTGTTTAAATGTCCCCCACTGAAAATCAGTTATATGACTGAGTGGGTAGACTCTAAATACAAATTTATTTGGTGGGTTTAAGAGCACGCCAACTGTGAAGGTCATATGGCTAAAAGGGTTGAAAAGGTATCGCCACAAATCTTCAACTACTTTTACGTTTTCACTCAAAATTAATGACCCGGCACCTCCACCATATGAGTGTGTCAGATTTCAGATTTCGCACGCTTTTACTCAACTTCATTGATACAAATGTACAAACAAATTGGATTGCAACAAAATGTTCTAAATAGGCTATCTGGCACCTCCATTCTCATTTAGCATGATAATCAAAATTTGAAGAAATTAATTAATTTTTCTTAGATATTTACAGCATAGGACTAACCTCCAAAATTCATATCCTCAGTTTAGTTTCATGTATCAAAAATAAGATTTTTTTAAATTTTGACGTAGATTCCAAATTTTGCTAGGCCTATCAAAAATATTCACAAAATCGGTATCGTATCAAAATATTGATCTCTTTGCCTAGTTCAACACACCTGAAACAGAATAAACTCGTCCTGGAAGCGTGCGCATGTAATGGCGCGGGCCACAGTGGTGTTGGTACAATTATAGCTTCGTTGACCACCATCATTTTCACGGTTCACATTCAGTAAGGCACATGCAAGAACCAACTCGTGTGACATCTTAACGTGGGCACATGACAGCTCGACCTCCGTCGATGGAAAGAGTGATACCCGTGATGAATGAAGCATCGGCCGACGCCAAGAAGGTGATGGCTTTGGCCACTTCCTCGACTGTACCCACTCGGCCGAGTGCATGAGTGCTCTTGCACTTCTCGAGGAACTGTCACAAACCAAATCAAGAGACTGTCAACACACTGCTTTCATTCTCCCTTGCTTGAAGGAGAATGATAGCACTTGGTATCCAATATTTTTTAAAGTCATAATTTTTGATAGACCTATAATTGATTAGGTAGGCGAGCCTACTAGGGATGACATCAGGTACCCGGGTCACCTGAATCCGAACATTACACGAATCCTAAGGTTTCGGATCTTATTAGGGTACAGATTTTTGAAAAATGAAACAGAATCAACTAGGGATGCACATCGATGCTTTTTTCATTATCAATTATCAAAATGGTAATGTTATCATCAAATTGATATCATCGATAAATAATAATCAATATTATTAGGCCCAAAAACAAAAAATTTAAGCCCGTTCCGACATAGATGGAATCTCAAATGTAGTAAATGAAATTCAAAACAATACAATTTCATGCCACTAGCTGCCTCGTCCCGTCTGTGATGTCTTTGTTTTTGCCTCCTGCTATCGGCTTAGATCGTTCCCAAACATAAATCTCGAGTAAGACACATTGTGACCTATCTCTGCATGCCACAAGCAGAAATACAATTTGTACGTGTTTTGGGCTGTTTAAACTAGGGATGGGACGTTTAAACATTTAGTGGACGGTTAGAGGTTATTAAATTCGCAAAACGATTAGAAAAAAAAAAAAAGTAACTGAAATGTTATTTTGTTATCACTTTCGGAGTCTACTGCTTGTGTTTTTTTTGCTTGTGCTTGTTTATTGTTTTATAAGTGCATGTTTGTTATCACAGTTTGTTGTGTAGAGGCTGGCAGACACCTTGTGCTTGGGGCATACTGTCCTTTTCTGCCAACCTTCCTACTAAGCCTATTCGGCACCAAAAAGCACACTAGCGCGGCCCTGTTAGCGGAACGTAGAACCCTAGCAGTAGTGATCACTCGCGTAGACACAGCGGCAAATAACGTGGAAGAACGTGTAGATGTAACTAAAAAGTTGAGTTTTCGACGTGATACGTTTTGTTTACGGATGTTGAACGTTAGAAATAAAATAAAGACATATTTGTGCTATGGTTATCACAACAAAACAAATTTTAAATGAAAGAATGGGGCCTGTAAGTGCACCATAAAGTGGACACCTGACACAAGGGTTATTTCTCGAATGGTTAAGCATTGGCCTACATTTCTCTTTTAAAATACAACTCTTTACACTTAAATAACAACTTTAAATGATCGTGATCTCAATTTAAATTCGGTAGGGCCTACTCTTAATAAAAACATTATTCTTACATTTAAGTCCAGGGATAAAGTCCGAAAACATATCATAGTCAGATGACAGTGTGGTGTCCCCCACTGAGTTTTCCCGTTGCGTTTGCTGACTTATTATTTATTTATGTTAATTTCTTTATTTAATTATATTTATTGTTTTTTTTTCCGTCACCGACATTCATATTAAATCGCGTTTTACAATTTCAGCAATAATTTTAATTCATGCTTATGCCAATAGCTACACACCGTTCCCAATTGTTACACATACAGGCCTACATAGCACATAGGCCTACATTCAATTTGTTTTGTATGTGATGGACTACCTCAAAATTACTACACGTAGTGCGTTTTTATCAACAACAAAAAGGTAGGCATATGTTATGTAATAATCGGAAAAACGTTTCAATTAACATTTTTCATAATAAATACCAATTTCTGCAGCAAGTATTTTTAGAAGTTTCGCCATGTTCTGAATAAAGCACACTTTGTCGATGATTTACAAATGACAACATCCGATTATAGCAAGATGTAGGCCTAATTATTGACATTTTCAGGGAATATTATGAAATAATACAAGTTGTACTATTTATTGTTATTACATTATCGCGGGAAAAACGTTAAATATTGCACCTTGCACTTCAGCTGTTCAGTGTTATATCAATTTGTTGCAAAATATTTGTTGATACAACAAACAGACTCGTTTCACTTCAAAAACTTAACATTCTAAATTCAAATTTGGTAATAATTCCTTGGACCAATACCAATTTCGACGGGCAACTTTACTTAAAGTAGTAATTAAATAATAAATAATAATCTGCTTATGAATTATTTTCTGAATGTTCTTCTCAAACATAATAATATACCCAACTACAGTGGCGGCTCGTGGTCTCGTCGCAAGGGGGGGCACAAAACAATGTGAAAGTCCAAAGGGGGGTTCTATTTGCGCGGAACAGCTGGGGTCTGGGGCAAAGCCCCAGCCGCCGGAGGCAAATTTTTTTTAGGGTATTATTGCCCGAGATGGCCTTAGAAGCGATCTGAGGACCTAGTCATTAGGATATTTTATTCTCGTATTTTAACCTATCACCAACTTTTTTTGTAGTTTTAACTTATTATGTAAATTAATTATGACAAAATGATAGTATGGGTTTGGCATAGGGATAAAAATTTTTTTGTAGACATATTTTCAATTTATTTTTTGCCACAGGGGGGGTTTTTGTCCCCCCCTCTCCCTCCCCTTGGATACGCCACTGACCTTGGAAACCCACTTTTCTTGTGTAATTGTGGTGGGGGGGGGGGGGGGGGGGGCGGCGGCAGCGGTATAAAACAATTTCCAGAGCGTTTAAAAATTGAGATTATAAAATATGCTTGGAATTACAATGGTATTTATTAATTCTAATTTTTAATTTTCCAGTACTTACCTATTTATAGAGGAAGTCCATGCGCCTGTATTCACTGTATTCATGCTGGCTAATTCTAATTGCTATTAACTATTAATAAATCGTTCACTTCACTCAAATTCATAACATTTTCACTGCACTGAACTTGATACCTACACTTTTAACCCTGGTTGACATGCCCGTCCACTTACAGAATGGATACTGAAAAATCATCAACCTGTCCCAAACGCTCCCCTCTTCCCCTCCTACCCCTATTGAAAGTTGTGAAAGAAAGACAAGCTTACAGTTTCTTGGAAACGTAGCGAACTCGTCCTATTCAACCCTCACACGTGGTGGGAGCACAAGGTTTTTGCTGCTCTTTAACAGTAGAATTTTGCCATTAGAAAAAAAACTCGCTCTACGACCAGAGGTTTTTTTTACCCACAATTTTCGAATACGACGGCGCATTTCAGAAGAGTGCTCGTGAGATGACCTACTATCCAAACCAAAAACATCGCTATCCGAGAAAATATTTCAGATTCGGGAATCTCAATTGCTGACATTGCCACGCTATTCTTTAACACTCCATACAATTTATAAAGAGTAATAATTAATGATGGGGGGCACGTGCTCCGCTGCTCATATACTAGAGCCGCCACTGCCCAACTATAAAGATGATATTATTATATAATATTTTACATTTCATCCCTATCCCATTCAGAAATATAGGAATAGGAAGGTTCGATTTTGGCTATAGTTGGCCTATCTACGCAATTACGCCTACTTGTGGTTGTATAAGAGCGTAACAAATGCAAACCGTAGATGAAAATATACATCTTATTTAATGCGTGTGCGAGAAAGGTAAATGTTAGTGATCAGATCGGAAATAATCCCCGAATTGTCATAACCGGCGCGACTAACACACGTTAGCGCCATATACGCTCCAGCCCGGAATCACAGTTACGCCAGCCATGTTGTGACGTAGCGCGCCGCCAGTGCTGCGATCTACATGTCGATTTGGTGCCCAATTAGTGGAAAATAAATAATAATAATAATAATAATAATAATAATAATAATAATAATAATAATAATATAATAATAACAAATTAGGCCGATAATTTTCTAAAGTGCTTCATTTTGGTGGAGATGCCGGGTCCCAGGCTGTATTAAAAGTTAAAACATCTTGTCTGTTAAACATGGTGGAAGTGCCGGGTCATTAAATGCGAGAGTGAGAATAACCATTGTTAATTATTTATCGGCTGGTCACAAGTACAAAATTACGATTTTTGATGTAAAACCTAGGCCTCCGCCTACCTAATATATAATTTTTTTTTTTAGAAAATAGGGTTTACAATGTTGAAACGCGATTATTTCAAGGGGTTAAACGTTTAGGAAATTAAACACTTTTCCCATCCCTATTTTCAACCAATTATTGATGTTTTGATTATCGATAATGACTTATGATTATCGATTATCGAGATTTTATCCAATGTTGATTATCAATCGATAGCATGGATTATCATGTGCATCCCTAAAATCAACACAATAAAACAATAGAGATGTGTATGAATGAAATAGTTGTGGTAATGGAGAGTAGTTGCTGGCTTTTCATTCTTTAAATTTGAAGTGATTTAGTTTGTTGATGTGATGATATAGGCCTGCTTAGAAAACCTGTGGCTTCGTTTGCTCTTCAGTTCATGTTATTTGTTTCATTGTTGCAGCAGGAGTAGGCCTAGTGTTGATAGTTAAGTTACATGAAATGACACCATTTAAACTTTGACGGGTAACCCAAATCCGAGAGGAGCAGGAACCTAATCCAAATTTTACTACCCAATGTCATCCCTAATACTAATTAAGCGAGCAAAGCGAGTGTTTCCATTTGACTCTGCCGGAAAAATTAGTCACTGGTTTTGTTTTTTTGAAAAACGAACGGAGGCTTGGATCGAGTTGAAATTTTGACCATCCGCAAGCTTCGTTCTCGATTGAATGCCATAAGTTTTGTGGCAAAACCGTCCAAAAAGTTAAAAAGTTACATTTAAAGTTAATCGAAAGTTTTTTTTTCAAACTAAAGGCGACAAAATCTGAGGTGGCCAAATCATTTAGAATATCCGTCCGGTCACGAATATGTTAATTTTATTTTGATCCAATAAGTAGTGTAGATGGAAATTACATTATAACAAAAGTAACGTTGCCATGGCAACGAAAAGACGCGCGAAGTTTCTAATGCACTGCCACCTAGAAGTAATCAAAATACTTTTGAGGGAGCAGTGTATTATTTGTCACCAAAGAGTTTAAATAGTGTTCCCAAGGAGTCAAGGTCCTCTAGATGGCGGTGGATTTTATTCACAAAGTAAAGGTTTACACACGGGTTTACCCAAATACCTTGGCAATAATAAATAATATTGGAAACATGGCCCTGTGGACAGCGAACATCGCAAGTTTTTAAATTTAAAAAAATGTGCAATGTGGGTCTAGCTATAGCACGTGCTCGCTTATCAACGCGTCCAACTGAGCGTTTCCTAGATGGTCTACTTTGGTTAACCTATAACACTGTACTAACTTGCCTTAGCCATATTGCAAAATTGAATTATCTCTAGCTGACCACACTACATAATACCGGTCTGGTACTAATAGTCCCTAGTAGATCACTGGTCACTCCTCGTAACAAGAAATAAAACCAAGCTCTTACCTTTTCGTATTCTTGATCCGACATACCACCACGCTTGTGCACTTCAGTGACAATGACGCCCGGGTTGACAGCATTGACGCGTACTTGACGATCTGCGAGATCCAGGGCAACACTCCTGGTAAGCTGGTCTACGGCTGCCTTGCTCATGTTGTACGCCACGAGGTTCGGAAACTAAACGTAGGTAGGTACCATGCTCTTAGTCGTTTATTATGACTATAGGTTAAATAAATAAATAAATAATAAATTGTATTTACAGTCTAGATCCACTCAGTTATATAGGTAACTGATTTTCAGTGGGGGACTTTAAATCAAAGCGACCACGCCAACCCTGTAGGCCCCGACGCAATCGACGAGTGAGCGATAACCAACCAAAGATCGATATTTTTAATAGGAAATATAGCAATCAGTGGTATGGACAGTGCGAACACCCGCGAATCAACGCCAGAATCAACAAGGCCGATTCAGAACAACTCTGAATTTATTATGTGCTTCGTTGCTAGGACGGCTCCAAAGTCACCGTTTACAAACTCCTAAGACAAGAACTGATGGACTTAAGTCCAAATCAGAAGTTAAAAAACTTCGGACTTAAGCGGGAATCGAACCCTGGACCTTCTGCATTGGAAGCAGATACGCTAACAACAAGACCAACGAGCCACACACAAGACCAACGAGCCACACAACAAGACCAACGAGCCACACACAAGACTAACGAGCCACACTACCAACGAGCCACACGGGACTTAAGACTTAAAGAGTATTCATCATACATTCAACGGCGAGCGCTTGGCAATGTGCTACTTAGATTTCCTCAGTTCATAACAATTATGAAAAATGTGTTAATGTTGTAACATAGTTCAATCCACATTGAAGGTTGTTGATAACTTTCAACGATCTTACATGGAAACTAAAACATAAAATCATCTTTCGGAACCTCAAAAATGAATATATCGTGTTTTTCTGTCCCGGAAGATGTTTTCCGTTTTAATTTACATGTTAGTAGACCGCTAAAAATTATCAACAACCTTCAACGTAGATTGAACTATGTTACAACATTAACACATTTGTCATAAATCTAAATAGCACGCGCCAAGCGCTCGAGTTCCGTTGAATGTGTGAAGACCTACTCTTAAGGAGGCCTACAAGAAGAGACAGGATGGGAAAGAAGTAATGCTGGGTATTATAGGAAGTTAGATGACATGACGGAAAGGACATGGTTGAAATGGTTGATGAATGATGGAAGAGTTATACCTGTGGTAGAATGTATGATAGGAAAATGTAAGGAAGAGATGGAAGGAGACAATAGCAGAAGCCTACAGGTAGGAGGATAGATAGATAGACAAGCATGGCAAGAGTAGACTAATAGAGAGCAAAACTTACTATTATTGTTCCACAACCCTTGAAAATTGTGTAACAAATCAACTCGCCCTCGTCTTTTAGTACTCGCTCCTAGCGGGAAGGTACTTTCGGCGGGAAGGCAAGGGGGCCAACAGTAGCGCCGCAGGCGAAAATTTTTGAGGTCAGGTTTTATTAAAGAGCGTTTGGTGCGTTTTAGGATAACATAGCGGGCTTAATTCAGTACTGAAAAACTTCAGTATTTATACCGTGAAAACTCGTAAACCACTTGCAGATAAGATAAGATAAGATAAGAACACTGATGGTACAAATCATATGCGCCGCATCAACAAAATGCCCAATGACTTATGTTCGCGATCGCGTCTTACAATAATGTGTCTGGCTGTTTACTCGACTCAAGTTTCCGCGACGTCTCATGTTGCAACGTCTTTCGATTCTTGAAACAATTTTCAAGAATAACCTTGAGTGACAGACTGACAGTGTTGCTTGCACAATAGCCTTGCAAACGAAGGCCTGAACAATACCCGTGCTGCTGCTGTCTCCTCCCGTTGTATCTCACGCTAGTTCATCGTACGGTCGATCGAAAAACAATGGGCCTTTCCCCTTTGTTCTAAATAATGTACGTAAATCAGTACTTTCATCCTTGCGCCTTTTTACAAAAAATGTTAACTTAGTTTGCTTTGACATTATTCCTATTTCCTACACGAACACGACGAAAACCGTGGGCCTATGCACGAGCGGCGAACACACGCAATCACAATAGCTTCGTCACGCTCAACACACACTCCGCGGCTCCTACGACTCACGGGAATCACCAAGCAGACTTGCAGTTGCCTGCATGATCGTACAGAAGCCCACACCTAGCGGCGCCATTCAGTAACTAGATCCGGGCGCTCGATTCAAATTCTCGCAAAAACGATATTTTGAAGCACGTCCATAAAAGTTACTCGCAAGAGCCAAATTGTCACTCGCAAAATGCGAGCGTGTGAGTGGGATTTTCAAGGGCTGTTGTTCCAAAAGAATGAATATCCTAACTTGGGGGAGGGGTCACCAAAAACATCTGTTTTTACTATTACCATTGAAAACAAATAAAAAATAATTACAAATACTTACTGTGGGATAGGCATTTCAAAACAGTTCTAGTAAATATAGAATAATATTAGGCTACATGATTTTTTTTTAAAAAAAAACAACGCTCATATTTAAATGTACTAAAAAGTAAAGAATTAATTTTTTGCCCAACAAATTTTTGCCTTACTTGGAAAATAAAAGTGTTGGGCGCTTACGGTATTGACATAGATTACAGAATTTTGTTGTTCATGGAGGGAAAGCGCCCAACGCTTTTATTTTCCGAGTAAGGCAAAAATTTGTTGGGCGAAAATTTATTTTTTACTTTTTAGTACATTTAAATATGAGCGTTGTTTAAAAAAAAAATTCATGTAATCTTATTTATATATTATGGGAAGTGGGTGAAATATCTATTCCCATATAAAACTTTGATTTATTAATTATGATTAATTAATTGATTAAAGGGGCTAAAAGCCCCAAAAATGATTTTTTACCACGTGATCTATAGCACAATACTACACTTAATGACCGTTTAAAAAATTATATCTTGGAACTGTGATTTAACACTAATTTTTTTTAATTTTTTTGATCCAGAAATTGGCAAAAATTGGTGTTTTGGAAAATTTCCTAAATCAGTTTCAACCTGCTTCTTTTTTGGTCCACATAGATACTAGAGCATAGTACCAATCTAAAATGCCCCTTTATAACATCGTGTCTTGAAACTGTGCCCAAATATATCCTCAACACGCAAAAATATGCATTCCAAAATCACCCCCAAATCTTGGTAATCAGCATATTTTGACCAAACTACTTGCTCAAATTACAAAACAAAATATAGAGAATTTACAGAAAAGGCTGTCGAGTACGTCAAAAAAGCCAATATTTTTTTGGATGAAAATCCTCCAAGGTCACGGGGCATAAAGATCGTCCCCATGTTATTTCTTATGGGAGATTTTTGCCGATGGGACCTAGCTCGAAAAATGTCATAATAAATAATAAATAAATAAATTGTATTTAGAGTCTACCCACTCAGTTATATAACTGATTTTCAGTGGGGGACAGTAAATCAAAGCGACCAAGCCAACCCTGTAGGCCCCGACGCAATCGACGAGTGAGCGTTTGACAATTTTTTGGGAGGTCATGGTGGCCCCAATAATTTTTCTGTTAATTGCTAAATTCATTACTAGTTAGCCTGAATGAAATATATTTTTTGAGTTTAGCGGTTAAATACCCCTTTAATTAGCGAATCTGTTAATTGATTCATCTATTGTCATCAAGAATAGGCTATACGTCTGTGTGAAAAATTTCAGCTGGATCAGACATTGGAAAGTGGATGAAATATCGATTCCCATATAAAACTTAAATTATTAATTATGATGAATTGATTAATTATTGAATCTGTTAACTGATTCATCTATTGTCATCAAGAATATGTATGTGCGAAAAATTTCAGCTCGATTGGACATTGAGAAGTGGGTGAAATATCGATTATAAGATTCCGTCCAGACAGACAGACAAACACATGAAGCTAATATTTAATTGGATGAGCGAAGCGAAGACTTCAATTTCACGGACCCCCCAAAAAATTTAGCTCGGGTGTTTTTTTTTTTTTTTCCTGTCTGTTTGCTCTCTACCGGGCAAACGGCATATGCGATCTTGATGAAAATTTGGCAAGACCTTCGAAATCTCTGAACTTAGACTTGCTACGTTTTTGGGTACAATCGAAGAAATATTTCTCATGAATATCGTACTTTTACGATTTTTTTTCGATTTTTAGTGCGATATTTTCGTGACATTTTGGTCGATTCTGACCAAATGGGTGGGGCTACAACGTTCATATTTCACATGGACATTAAAGTAATGGTGATGTAGTACCGTTGAGTGACTAATATATAGCTAGAGTCGTAACGGCCTATGCTGAGTGTCTACGGAAAAATTTTCCTCCGCTCATGTAGTACATTGCCGACATGCTAGGCAGCGTGCCCGACAGCTCGAGCGAAGCTACAGCTACCTAGCAGCAATCGGAGTAACTTCGTAGGCCCCTAGTGGAGAACCGGATGTCAATTTAAATTAGATCGCGCGGAAATATTTTAACATAAGATACATTGATACAAGCATTTCGTTTGTAGGTTTCGCGATTAATATTATTATACATACAAATAAACTTGTTTTCGAGTGTAAAATACAAATGAATATGTTCATATATTGTGTTGTTTTATATATTTTTAACATAAAATATTATGTATTTATATTTGAAACTTCTAAAAGTTTAAATTCTCTAAACTGTCATGGTAATAAAGTTATTTTGCAGCTGCATGGTATTGTTCTAGGAAGGCCATGCTTATAAGGAAGTGTATTAAAAGGAAATATACTAGGAAGCTTCGCAAACGCTTTTTCAGGCGCGTTGTTGGATGAGCGTAATTTTTTTAACGAAAAAAGCGTAAAATTGCGATTTTCATGAGAAATTATTTTTGATTGCGCTCAAATTTCACACCAATATATTAATTTATAAAATAAAGGTTCTGTATAAAAATCGTTACAATCGGATAAAGCATGTAGGTGTTATAAGTCAAAGAAATGTAAAATAAAAAAAATAAAAAAACGTAAAATTGCGATTTTCATAAAAAAAAAAAAAATTTGAATGCGCTCAAAGTTCACACGAATATATTAATTCATGAAATTAAGGTTCTGTGAAAAAATCATTACATTCGGATAAAGCATGTAGGTGTTATAAGTCGAAGATTTTTTTTTAAAATCGAAAAAAATCGTAAAATTACGATTTACATGAGAAATAATTTTTCGATTGCGCTCAAAAACGTGGCAGTTCTTGGTTCAGAGATTTCGAAGGCCCCAATAAAATTTTATCGCAATTGGAGTATCGGTTTAGCCGAAATAGTGCTATCAGACACACAATAATACAAACAGAAAGAAAGAAAGAAAGAAAGAAAAAAAACATTCCGGATGTTTTTTTCCAGTGTAGTGAAATGGAATCTTCGCTTCGCTCGCTACGCTCATTCAAGAAATAACGTAACGATATAATAAAGTAATAATTTAATTTGGCAAGAGTGCCAGAGCTGTCAAATTATAACGTGAAAATCATTAGAATATGAGGAGACCAATATTATGTCAATCTTGGCCAGCAGC
Organism: Sweltsa coloradensis; assembly: GCA_024449915.1. Classification (NCBI taxonomy): domain Eukaryota; kingdom Metazoa; phylum Arthropoda; class Insecta; order Plecoptera; family Chloroperlidae; genus Sweltsa; species Sweltsa coloradensis. The sequence continues at coordinate 67,061 of JAMZAV010002664.1, forward strand.
AACATTGTAATTTTCATTGTTTGTATCTTCTTACTCATTGTGACAATATTATTGTAGACAATTATGAAAAATTCTTGATCTTCAGGGACGGATTTGTTTTGCATAACAAGCAAGTTAAACTGTGAGCAGGTCCAGGAATCGGCCGTTGGCATGAATTCTATGCATTTCATCATGTTTCACAGACAAGAGGTAACACATAATTGCCAATGTCTCTTCTCCCCGTCCGTTTCGAAAATCTGATTTGTATCAACGAATACGATTAATTACGTTTCCGGCTTCTAGTTTGTGTACACATAACCCACTAGACCCCCCCCCCAACCCAGATTTGGGACAGTTCATTTTTTAAATGAACTTTCTAAACGTTCAGTTCACAGCTCAAATAAAGAACTTTTCAAAGTTGAAGTTATTTTAAAACCTAAAATTTTTAAAAAGTTCAAGTTCGTCTAAAATTTTTAGCATAAATATGAGACGTTAAGCAATATCCAATCAAAAATCAATCAAATTATGAATTAGTTCTTTTACATATTCCCATTATTTTGTTAAAAGTAGTATGCATAATAGAATAATTACGGTACCAGTAGTTTTCTCAGTTCGTAGTAATTGCATAATTCGTAATTTATTAATTTGGTCCAAAGATTTGGCTGTGAATGTGAGGCTGAGCTGTGCCGTAGGACAAAAGTATGCCTACCTTCTTACAATGGTCTGGAATTCTCAGAAACAGAGACGCGCGCGGGCTCGGCTTCTACTCCGACGTGCCAAATGCTAAGTATAATTAATTGTAATGCAACCGCGCATTATAGTGATACTGATCGCTTGACCAAACGAAGCTACTCTTGTCTTCCGAGGACTTGCTTATATTATCACGGCTTGCCGCAGGCGGTCGAAATGCGATAGCGAGGGGTTGGGAGTTTTCATGATTGTGGGACTACTGAGGGACTATGCTCTGATGGGGGGGGGGGGGGGGGGGGGCATGTATTTCCGCAAAACTGAGCGCATGGAAATTAAACGTGTGAAAGATGCAAAATAGCAGTTAAAAAACATTTCTCAGAACCATGTTTACATATTATATTTCGCAATCTGCTTTAGATCACAGTGGTCTCTTCGTAAATAATCATTGATTAATGATAGCTTATGTAGGCCTAATCAATGTCGTAAATGTATCGTACTAAAGATATCCTTCCTAAAGATCAAATACAATATTGTCATTGTCAATGATCAATCTAACTCAAACACAAAGCTCTCGTTGCTAGACGGTCCCGAAGGAGAATCTTATCACATAGGCGGTTTGAAATACGTGCCTGCTGCGGACCTTGTTTTGATGATTGAGAGAAAATGTCCTCTTTCCTCTGTCTTTTACGTGATACGTCATACGTGGTCATGCTTTGTAACGAAGTGATTGGGCGAGGGGGAAATTATATTTTATGAACAACATTGCAACAGGGCATACGCGCCCTCACAAGTGCAATTACCATCATTGGCATGAGTATAATGAGATTTTTTTCTTCCACATACAACACTCTAGTATTCTGACTGTATAATTATTTTCTCAGTGTTGTGTATCGTTGTGATGTACTCTGTGGTGGTGACAGTGTGGGGTACACTGGAAAGGGGGAGGGGTACCCATCACCAAAACCCAATCTTCCTACGCGGACTGTCTGCACACATAATCACCGGGAATATATTCCATTGAATATTTTAACAGTGTTCATTAAATTAAATTAAAACATAGTATTATTTGAGGTATTTAGTGAGTTATGGTTATATATTATTTTAAATTAATTTTTTCGCGATCTTTTGTTCAAAAAAATATTTTGATTGAGCCAGACCTCTTTGTCATTTGTTTATGCCTTGATTATAAAAAAGCGTTATGCTCGGGGAAATAGGTCAGGCTCATTCTAAAACATATCGTTACAGTGAAATACGTATATAAATAATTTGCGAAATTGTATTGCAATCGTATTTTTTCTCTGGGTTAGTATTCTTTTTGTACACGAAAAATACTACTTCTGTTGACAGCATAATATAGATTGCCAGCAAAGTCCAATCCGGTCCAATCCACCAAAAATAAAATAATCGTTAGATTTGAATAAAATCGATGCACAGACAGTAGAGATTTTTTTGTAAATTTATTGGACCGTGGCTTAATACTTGTCCCAGTACCTGAGCAAGACCCTTATTTTAATTACTTCCGCTCCGGCTTGCGAGTGTTCCGAGAATTTACCTTTACTCTTGTCTGTGAAACCTGATGAAATGCACAGATTTCATGCCAACGCAAATTCCTGGACCTCACAATGTGACGTTGTTATGTGAACAAATCCATTCTCAAGAAGATCAATAATATTGTTTATAAAAATATTGTCACAATGAGAAAGAAGATACAAACAATGTAAATTGCAATGTTGAAGTTGTTGGCCCATTAACCACCGAGTAGGATATTGTCATAATTATCCTTATTTCGTAAACAATCTGTCAATATCCATATCTTATTAATTGTGTATAGTCTCCTCATATTCTATTCTGATGATTAGCATGTGATAATTTGACGGCTCTGTTGCTCTTGCTAAATTAGATTATTAATTTACTATATCGCTACCTCCTTTATGTCCTACCTTATAAAATACTTCTTTATCTTCTTTATTTATTTATTCCTTCACTTAAGTACAGCATTGCTGCCATTTTACATTGAGGTACAAAGATAATAATTTAAAATCATATATAAAAACATAAAACGTAATAAAAACAGTGGAACATTTCAGTAAACATACAGTTGTAGGGTACTTTTATCTTGTAATTAAGTATAGATAAATAATATGAACTTTGCATGAATGATTATGTGAAAAGTGGCACAACAGTGTGTGCAAATGTGAGGCCTTTCCGAACCTGCGTGTGAAGACAAAACAACATGATAAAATATGATTCCTAGAATTGTGATGACGATGGTTGAATGCTCGCGAAGAATCCCCTCCTCCCACAATTTGAAGACTGATGGATGAGCTCGTGCAAACCAGGTTTTGACGCGGAATGCAGAGGTATTTACTCTGGAATGCGCCACCAAGTGGGTAATTTGTGGAAATTTACCAAGCTCGTGAAAAAGACAATTATTTTAAATGTTGATAATATTTTATTATGATCTGATAGCGCAATTTGCATAGCCTTTGTAAACTTAACCTGTCAATTTGATTTTATGAACATAACTTTAAAAAAATATTTTTAAAAAGTTACAAAAATAAATAGATTTTGTGATTTTTTTCGGGCTCTTACTAGCTGATGTTTGCGAGGTGGACTTCTTTTCTTGAATCGACTTGTACGATTATAGCAGAGCCATGCTCTGGGTCAATTCTACACCGGGCCCAGACGGGGTAAAGAAATTGTAAATCACAATGCTAATACTCGCGCCAGGGTGGCAGGCGTTCATTAAATTGAAATACAATATGCTTTTAGTTTTAGTAAAATTTCCAAAGATTTACGAAATATAGATAAAAACATTGTACATTGTTATTTTAACGAATAACACGACGTAAGTCTGATGAGTGGAGTTTGAAGAGATTGAGTTTGTCGGCGACAGCATGATATTAATTTAATCGTTTGGTTCACGGGTTGATGAGTCAGAAAACAAAACTTGTTCCAAACCGTAAAGTGAACCAATAATAGTTAACGTTGCCGGTACCCGGTGCGAGTGACGTTGACAGTTCTATAATTATTAGTAATTTGACCAGTGTTGTTCATATTTGGGTGATACTCACTGATTCAAGTTTCTAATTAGTGCAGTAATCAAGGAAATAAGTAGTTGTTTCATTGCACGTTCAATTTTGAACGCGCAGCAGAACGCGCAATTAAAAAATTATTTCTCATGAAAATCGCAATTTTACGTGTTTTTTTGTTTTTTTTAAACTTTCTTCGACTTATAACACCTACATGCTTTATCCAATTGTAATGATTTTTTCACAGAACCTTAATTTCATGAATTAATATATTCGTGTGAACTTTGAGCGCATTCAAAAATAATTTCTCATGAAAATCGCAATTTTACGCTTTTTTCGTTAAACAAATTACGCTCATCCAACAACGCGCCTGAAAAAGCGTTTGCGAAGCTTCCTAGTATATTTCCTTTTAATACACTTCCTTATAAGCATGGCCTTCCTAGAACAATACCATGCAGCTGCAAAATAACTTTATTACCATGACAGTTTAGAGAATTTAAACTTTTAGAAGTTTCAAATATAAATACATAATATTTTATGTTAAAATATATAAAACAAACAATATATGACATATTCATTTGTATTTTACACTCGAAAACAAGTTTATTTGTATGTATTATAATATTAATCGCGAAACCTACAAACGCAATGCTTGTATCAATAGCTTTGTTTGTTTGTCCTGTTTCAATTATACCAGGTGCAAGTTTGTCACGAAAACCCGTTTTTCTGTCCTGGTGTAAATGTAGGACCTGTCACAACTCAGAAACGTTTTTTTGTCCTGTTGTAAGTTACCACTACTGCGACTGGAGTAAGAATTTTACACCTGCTTATTTAGCAGGAGTGGGTGTAAAACGACAAAATATTGCGCCATTTTTAAAGTTTGTAGTGGCTGGGTTGTTTAGTTAGAAGCTAAGAAAGAAGCTAGAAGTTAAAATGGAAAAAGCGGGGCCGAGCAATATCTTTCCCAATGATTATATGAATCTTCACGGCCTTTCTTAAAAGGGACAATGCCAATTAATCAACCGTTAAGGCTATTCCACCGCGTTTTTCTATTTTCCAAAATATGCTACTAAGTTAAAATATAGTGAATGGCTTTGAAACATGGCTATTTTAGAAAATCAAAAATATTTTTTCCAAATTTTTCGGATCCGGTACACGGCCAATATAGCCACCTCAAAATAATTTCAAACTTCAATTCGCCAGGGCACACCATTCAACGTAGGGTGTTGTGCTTTTGTGACATTAATTTTCAACTGTTTTTCTTTGGACTGACTGAGAGAAAACAGATTTATTTTAACAATTGTCTTTTCTGCGAATTTTTTCGTTTGGCGGTACAAATCGGTAAAAAATTCGCTGGAAAGACAATTGTTAAAATAAATCTGTTTTCTCTCAGTCAGTCCATAGAAAAACAGTTGAAAATTAATGTCACAAAAGCACAACACCGTACGTTGAATGGTGTGCCCTGGCGAATTGAAGTTTGAAATTATTTTGAGGTGGCTATATTGGCCGTGTACCGGATCAGAAAAATTTGGAAAAAATATTTTTGATTTTCTAAAATAGCCATGTTTCAATGCCATTCACATATTTTGACTTAGTAGCATAATTTGGAAAATAGAAAAACGCGGTGGAATAGCCTTAAGCAAAAATCTTAGCCCAGGGCCAACATAACCTAAAACTAGGATAGGTCTGCTTGAAAGACGTTTAGCAATGTTATGCACAACAATGTACTAGAAACCTTTTATCTAGGCCAAAATATTGAAAAATATAGTTAGGCTCAAAGGGGCCAAAGCCTATTAGCCTATCATCGTGTTGTATGTAGGCTCTAGGCCTTCGTAGCCTCGTCAAATGTCAAAACTGGGTGCAAATATGTTTGTTTGTCCTAGTGGGCGTAACGTGTAGTACTTATTACTCCTATTTCCGGTTTTATGACGTACATCCGACGATTCCAGGAGTAAATATGTGAACCTGGTACAGGACAAACAAACAAAGCTATAGTATCTTATGTTAAAATATTTCCGCGCGTTCTAATTTAAATTGACATCCGGTTCTCCACTAGGGGCCTACAAAGTTACTCCGATTGCTGCTAGGTAGCTGTAGCTTCGCTCGAGCTGTCGGGCACGCTGCCTAGCATGTTGGCAATGTACTACATGAGCGGAGGCAAATTTTTCCGTAGACACTCAGCATAGGCCGTTACGACTCTAGCTATATATTAGTCACTCAACGGTAGTACATTTTGAAAAAAAAAAAAATGAAAAAGTTAGCCAGAATCTATAGAAATAAAGCTTTTAATTTAAGTTTTTTGATTTTTGGTGCGATATTTTCATGCCATTTGGGCCAATTGTGACCAAACGGGTGGGGCTACAACGTTCATATTATACATGGACATTAAGGTTATGGTGATGTAGAACCTTTTGAAAGAAAAAATTGAAAAAGTTAGCCAGAATCCATAGAAATAAAGCTTTTAATATAAGTTTTTTATGATTTATAATACCAATTGACAAGAAACAATAGAAACTTGACAACAATCACCTACAATGCGTAGGCAACAAAACAAAGCACTTGCAAAAGTAAAGATATCCCACGCAAACTAAAAGCTTTAAAAAGCTCATCCATCAACGCGGCGGGACTTTAGCGTTTTCCTAGTATGATGAATTAATTGATTAATTAGTGAATCTGTTAATTGATTCATCTATTATCATCAAGAATACGTAATGTGTGAAAAATTTCAGCTCGATTGGACATTGAGAAGTGGGTGAAATATCGATTATAAGATTCCGTCCAGACAGACAAACAGACAGACAGACAGACAGACAAACACATGAAGCTAATATAAGCGTTGTAATAAAAAGGGAGAGAAACAGAAAAAGAAGTACCTACATAATTTAGGTTATGTTGATAGATCGTGGAGTACGTTTCGTTTCACTCAAGGTCTTGACCTAGTGTCACTAGTGTTTTTTCTGTGTTTTGTACATATATTTATGTCTATTTATCAAGAAATTGATCAGCCACCATTCGCTTTCGAAGGTAAGCTGTTGTATCCTATATCTCACACCCCAAAGTACATAGTTCAACTTAACACCAAAATAGAACCAAAATAGGTAGGTTAAATTGAAAAATTACAAACAGAAGAACCAACCAACTTACTGCTCGAATTCCAGCAATACTCGAAACGTTGACAATGTTTCCCTTGGAGCTCACTAGGTGTGGCACAGCAAGTTTGGTCATGACAAACAATGAACGAACATTGACGTTCATCTGCATGTCAAAGTCCTCTATGCTGACATCTTCTATTCCACCAGACACCAAACATCCAGCATTATTCACCTACAATATGAAAAGAGACGATTGCTGTAAAATGCACACACTTAAAATAAAATACTTTGCCACTAACTATTAAATAACATTTTTATCCTTTGACCCATCAGAATACTTTGGCGAGTCATACTCGTCCATTTTTCGGGGAACTTTTAAGGGGGCCAAAAAATACAAAAATACATTTTTTTAAAATTGACGTTTAATTTTTTCTATAGGGGCCTATGTTGTGAATTGCATGGCTAGTATGAATTCGATTTATGATCCAAAATCAAAAAGAGTGGAAAGGAACAAAACAGAGAGAAATTTTGAAAATGTAGCCTAAGTACGGTAGGTAATTTAAAAAAGGGCTAACATGATCAATTTTTAAACCAAAAAAATGTTACACATAATCTTTCCAGCCAAGCATAGAAAATAACTGTTTTATTTACAACAAATTGGCTATGTCAAATCCAAAATTTGCCAAATCTTTTGCAATATTACCCTGAAGAAGAAATTATCAGAAAGAATTACAATTCCATATTGTAGGCCTACCCTAAGAACCTTAATTTCTAAAATAAATTAAATGGTACTACAATGGATTAAAACAGGGCTGCCACTGACATTTTTTTCAAATCCTCGTTGGAGGACGTTAAAAATCCGCAAATATCCGGGGAAAGTCTAAAAACGTTAATTTCATTGAAAAAAACCATGAAATGGCAAAAGCGATGTTTATATTTTGTTACCATCATAACCAAAAAGTTGCCAAGGGCCTAGGCCTATGCACAGACGAGAAAAAAATGAGCCTGAAACATCCGTTGTTGTTTGAAAAGATTAAATAAAAATGTAAAATGTTTCTTTTTTAAACCTACAGAAAATCTGTTTTAAATCTGACTAGTTAAAACATTCTTAGGCCTACCCGCCTAGGCCCTAGGAATGTTGCATCAATTTTAAACTAGGCCCATGTGTTGTGTCTATTAATAACATTGCAGTCTTGCAGAAATTGGGTTTAATAACATTTTAATCAAAATACTAATTCTATTTTTTATGTTTAAGATCACATAATCCAAAACTTTATAAACAAAACGAAAGAAAACAATTTTGTAGGCTCCAATCTCCATTGTTTGTCCTGGCTGTTCAATTTATTTTGCATCCTCCCAAAAGCAACTGTTCTGGCTTTTACTACTACACAGAAGCAGTTTCTACAATGTCGGGACACGGCTCCGCCCTTTGCTCCGCCCCTATCTAAAGTCGAATCGTTTATCGCCACGCCTTCAATGTTTACAATCGAAAATAAGCCCGCGCAGATTCAAATATACGAAAATAAGCATAGAAAACGTAAAAAACGAAATATCCGTAAATAAGACTAAAAATCCGTTTATCCGTTTTCCCACCCTAAATATCCGTAAAAAAACGGATAAAAATCCGTTTAAAACGGCAGCCTTGGATTAAAACAAGAAGGCTAATAATATCACATACATCTCCAACATACCAACACATCCAGTTTTCCAAAATATTGAGTCACTTCTTTGATGGTTCGTTCACAGTCTGAAAACAATGCTTAAATCCCCCACAATGCAAAGGACCTGTAAAACAAAATGAATGGCAAAAGACTTTTCCCCACACATTTCCAGAGAACATATTATGTGAAGTGCAAAATTTACGGTAGGCCTCTCTAGCCTAAAACAAAATTAAAATTTTCCCAAACAAAATAGGGCCTATAGCCTATACCCGTTATAAAGACTGGATAGGCCCTAAGGATTTTTTGATTTTTTGCCCAATACCGGGAAACTTGCACACGTTTGTACATTGTTCTCCGCAGAGTGGCTAAGGGTGCAATGCAAGATCGTTTCCTATCAGGGGTACACTTTGGCGATCATGCTTCACCCCCTTTTGCCAACAGCACGTGGTGTTCCCAAGTGGTCACCCACTCAAGTACAACCACGCCGATGTTGCTTATAAGATTTATTTAAATTTAAGTGTTGAAAAACTTTGGTCCACATAGGGCGTTGCTGCCAGAAGAAGAATAAAGAATAGGCCCATGGTTGGTTGAACTTGTGCACTGCCTGATTATTGTTTGTTTGTTTGTTTGTTTGTTTGTTTTTATTAGCATCCAATAGACTTTATAGCACAAAAGTATAGGATTTGACAGTAAGGTAATCTGATTAATTAAGATAACAACTAAGCTACATACTGAGTTCATATCTTGGTGACATGCTTAGAACTATGTTCACAAATTTTAAGCTTATTAATCATAATCACACAATAAAGCCTATTATATCTAGGTATATATGAAGTAGTAATACAATTTAATTTGGGATTTATAGTGCCAAACTGGTAAGATGTTACGGTAGTAGGCATATATCTTCAGGCAAATTTACATGTCAGCAAAAAGAAATTCATCTATGTATTGTGTAGAAGGTACCAATTAGTAGATGTAATTTAATTTCATACAGTTGTCTTGCTGTATCACTAATATCTTAAATTTCTGTTGGAAAATTGTTGTATAACTTTATAATTTACAACAAGGGGCCTAAATATGAAGGGCAATAAATAATATTTGCTTGGTCAAAAAATAATAAATAAGAACCAATCAATCAGTAATCACATAAACTAGCGTAGGCCTACATACCTTGTCAACTGGAAGGCCTTTGTCTTTCACAGTGCTTTGCTACTGTCTGCAAGTTTCTCTTGATTACGCCCACACAGAGCAAGAGAGCTACCTAGACCGGCTAAATGCACTTTCTGTTCCTGCTCCAATTCCTGAGCTGGCACCTGCAAAATATGGAAACACGTTATTACTTCATACATAGCATTAGTTTAATTTGTTGAGTCAAAATTACAGCTTCTAGGCTGAGCGCAGATGAAGGTAAATTTTGCCAAAAGACTGGTTGCTGTGGCAGATTATGGATCGCGCGGTACCCACCGCTAAGGGGTTTTACCCAGCACCTTGGAAAGTAGGTTCGAGGCATGATAGTGCAATATGAGCTAGCAGTTTTATGAGGTTTAACTAGCATACTATCTAGGGTGACAGTCGTTTGCCTGCAGCCAAGCGCACGCCGACTGCTAGTAGGTGATAACTTGACCCTGTTACTCCTACCCGGTTGGGGGGTTTTCAGCTATCTGCACACGCCATCCTGAAAGATTTACAATCTTGAAACTGGTAGGCCTATATGATCTGATATGTGGTCCATGACATACAAAAAAAAATCAGCCCGATTCCAATAACCCGTTCTGGTTAAAAAAAAGTACGTAAAAATCGACGATAATCTTCCGTCGGCTGGTTGGTTTGGGTTTGGGGGGGGGGGGGGGGGGTAGGATTTGACAGAGGAGGAATAAAAGCCTACAGAGAAAATGGTACATCTTAGAACTATGAAACTTGGACCACACTTATAAGTACCTCAGACTCACATACCTACTTCCGCCCAGAGACAAGCAATATTCCACCCCCAACACCCCCTAAAATTAAAAATAAATTTATAGCTCAACCCAAAATTGAATTTTATTAAAATTAGTAAAAATTTGGGCCTATGTTTTAACGTGTTTTAACCCAATCGGCCTATTCTCATTTCCTAAAACCAACATTTTTTCAACCCCCACCTTTTAATAGTTTATAAATTTTTTTTACCTTGATTTTCCCGCATTCACCATGAAGGCACCGAATGAGTTATCAGCATGAAATTTGGCATGATGGTACACAATAAAAATATGAAACATAATAATCCGCCAGGAGGCACGCGAATTTCACCCCCACTGTTCCCTACCACCCTTAACTTTGGGGAAAATGTTGGTCGTATTTAATACAATTTTTAAAATTTTAATTGCCCGACCAAAATTATGCGTCAATGTGTTATAGTCGGTCAACAAATCATTCACACAAAAACCCTAGACGACATTAACCATAGGAATTTAATAAAAACATGTATATTGGCCAACTACAGATTGTAAACACAAAACAGCAATGGTTTTTTTTTTTTTTCTTGTGCAAGTTGGCCTCCTTCAGCATTCTTCTGTCTGCTAGCCAATATAAGACTGCCTCCTTTTCTATCTGCTCAGGTCATAGGGCAGGGAGTCAATGTCAGTCTGAGGCGGCGCATCTGAAGGATGCGCTCTGTATTGATCTTCAAATTCAAGTTTGCAGGTGGCCGGGTCGTTTGTAATGTTGAGCGGTGCAGCTGAAGGTGGTGCTGCAAGACGTAGTGACCGGTTACCAAAAGCCGGGAAAAATGGGCGGTGGCCGTGCTCCTGCCCCAGTCTGTGTCTGGCCCTTTTTGATCTCGGTTCTTCCACCAGTTTCTTAGTCGTGAAGTCTCCTTTGTGGTGTTTCTGGAAGATCCTTTTGTGGTGACTTGATCTTAGTTTTGAAATTTTGGTAGGAGAGAGGCGTGCTGGTGGTTGCGGTGCTTTTGTGGCACTTTGTCCAAGAGAAGTGAGGGCTGCATTTCATTCGCCCATGATCTTGCAGTGCTGGGGCTCCATTTGAGTCTCTAATAGTTTGTTTTTGCTGTCGGATGCCGGGCAAGGGAGTTTTTGAAAAGCAGCGATTTAGGATGGAGGTTCGCTGCTTGAGAGGACAAATGGATCGGCTGGAGACGCGCGCTTAGATCACAATTTTGTCTTGTTGAGGGGGAGAAGGCCGGGGGTTCTCGGCGATTTTTTCGGCCGCCATGGCAATGGCCTGGCGACTCAGCGCTCGAAGTATGTTTCGCCAGCTCCCATTGGAGTGCTTCTTCAAAGAAGATGCAGTGGTGCCGTAACCTGTTGACTGTTTGTAGCCGAGTCATAGGAGCCGTCTGTGAAGATGTGCACCCACTCTTGAAGAGGAGAAAGGCTTCTTCAGGTGCTTCTCGCAAGCCTTTCAGTTATTTATGGTCTGGTCAATCCTTTCTGCTCGATGCCCGTCAAATTTTGGTACCGGGCAAGATGAGTGGACTTGTCCGCAGAAGCTCTGGGAGTGGTACGTCCAAGTGGTGCCACTTGCGTGCTTCTAGGAGGATAGTGACAGTTTTACTCTTAGTTGGTGGACTGTTTCAGCAAAGTTAGTGTGCGCTTGACTTTGAGGTTGGGTAGTTGACCATTTGTCGGGGTTTAGGCGCGCCAGTTTTTCGCTGCTAGTTGGACAGCCGCGTGCTCTCTCTTAGCGTAGAGGCTCAATTGGCTGAACCACTCCAGGCCGATACATTGGGGTGGTTTTCACTGCTCCCGTTATGAGGCGAAGGGCTCGATTTGGGACTCTGTCGACATGGCTGGCAGTGCGTGCGGCCGGCGGCAGGAATGACTCGGTGCCGTTACTCAATGGCTGGTTCTGATGTACGTTTTGTAGGTCAGCGCCAGAGTGTCTAGTTTTGCGCCCCAGGACAACCGGCTACCCTTGAAGGGAGGTAGTCGTTTTTGGCCCTTTCTGCAGCCTTTTCAAAGTGGATCTTGCCGGTCATTTTTTGTCGAGAGTCACGCCAAGGTACTCATCTCATCTGTCCTGTTTAATTCTGTTCGCGCATCAAGAGTGAGTGAACTTGAGGGATGTGACGCATCGGAAGTAGGTGCAGAGGTTTTGCTGCAGATTATCTTAAAGCCGTGCCTTGATCCAGCCTGCCAGCTATCGTCATTGGCGAGCCCATTTTTGCTCCAGTCAATCCGGACATTTTCCTGCTGAAGAAGATGACAAGCGTCTGCAAAAACTTTGACGAGAAGGACAGGTATTTCGATTCATAGTTTGATGAGGTCCCCATTGATTGCAATTTTGAGACGGTCGGCGCTGTATTGTACCTGAGCCAAACTCCGGCTCGAGTCTACGTGTTTTGTATGGGCACACTTTTGTGGACCACCTTGATACGCCTCTTGTTAATGAATTCATGAGCCAATCGACAATGTTGTTTGGTACTTCATCTTTGATCAATCTGCTTGACTGCCCATGGCACCGGTCGGTGGAGTCGAAAGCTCCAGAAAGGTCGATCGGAGACAGCAGGGTGCCTTTACCTTTGCTGAAACCCTCTTTGGGACTGTCTCTGCGCAAAGTAGGCGACTTGGTCTGTGGTGCCTCGGTGTTGTCGAAAACTGCGGGTCGTTCCGGCGATGATGAGTTGCTTCGAGGTAATTATCCAAGTGTGCATTGGACTATTTTCTCAGCCGTCTTTGCAAGGGCGCTGTGAGGGCAAATTGGACGATAGTGGCAGGGTCAGAGGCGTCCTTTCTCAGGCTTCAGAATTGGGCGTGATGAAGCAATTTTCCAGCTTGATGGGACTTCCACTGGTCCAAGGAAATGTTTATCAGGTCGAGGACAAGTTCCGTGCCTAGGTCCCAGGTGTTTCAGGAATTCAAACATGGAATCTGCCCTGTCAGGGCAGGCGCTTTTTTGTGTCTATTGCATGATGCATAATCCAGCTCTGGGAGGTGAAAGGCGATTGTAAGCGTGTTTTGGCATGTGCTTGTACTTCAATTTTGCAACTTTTTTGGCTTCTTCTTAGAGGGCTGATTATGGTTGTAAGCGTCTGCCACAGGACATCAGCCTTCTTTGTTAGTCACTGCCATATTTCCTTTATAGAAGAAGAGGAGCATTTCTTCTTATCGGGCTTTGCTTTTTCCCAATAAGTTGGAAGTGTAGATGTGAGCCTTGTAGGCGTCTTTTCTATAGTCCCAGATTCAACAAGAAAAGTTCTAAATTTCTGCTCTTTCCTCGTCGATTGCTTTTGCGTGAGTTTGTTTGAGCTTCAAGAAGCTTTTCCTTTGCTTGTTGGGGTCTTTTGCTGTTTCGTTATCTTGTCTACATTTGTTACGCTTCCTACTCTCCAGATTTTAAAGCTTTTTGCTCCAAAAGGGTTTGTAGTTTTTTCGGGCGGCCTCTGGGATGTGTTCGCGGGCAGCTGCCAGTATTTCTCCTCCAGCAGGTTTGTATCTCGATGTGGGTTGCCCGAGAGATGGGTGGGGAGGCAGATTTTTCCATGGTTTTTGTGAAGTCATTCATGTTGCCGTCGGAAGTTCCACCTCAGGTAGGGATAGCTCATTTTGAAGCTGCTCTGTGGCGCTGATTTTAATCACATTATGACCCAAAACCCTGCAGGGGCAAGCGAGATCTTCTGTTTAGGTTCATCCGCAATCTGAGAGTGCCGGCCATGACAAGATCTGGTCGGGATAGTGTATCTGGACGTTGGAGGAGGACAAGTGGCCCTGTTCTCTTGCTTGGGTCCTCGAGCAGGAAGAGTGCGTTCGACCCGCCTCTAGGACCAAGTCTGCCTCAAGTTGTTCCCAACCTGGACCTCCTGGTCGACTCGTAGTCCCAACTTGGTGCGGAGCATTAAATCGCCAACGATGTGATTGTGTCCTCGAAACGTTGATTGTTTCGAGGGCAGCTGAGTATGTTTGTGGAGGGTGCTATAGCATATGAATGGTATACTTAATTTGTCCCATCAGACGTTCCAGGGAAGCGATTTCAATCTTAGTCGCCACTAAGCTCCATTGGATGTGTGACTGTGAAGGTGGGAGATCAGGGTTGACCCACCTCCAACGATCAAGCCTGAAGGATCGTTCTGCTCTCCCAGGAAGGGATGACGTAGTTGGGAAGTTTTAAGGTCACTTAGATTTTTGTCTGTTTTCTATGCCATTTTACCAGCCTCTGAGATACAGAAATACATCTGCATTTGTTCGAGATAATGCTGTAGATCTCGTCCATTTTGAGACGCCTCCTGCGGTTCCAGTATATTATAGTTGGTTTGTGGTCCTGATAAGGGCCGTTTTTCACTAGGTGACATCGGATGGGGGCCATGATGGATAGCGTTGGCGTGGTGTGCGGCGACTTTTGGTTACGGGCTTCTGTTCCCGTATCCAGGGGGCACTTGATCTTTGACTTGTCGGTCGTGTAGTAGATCGGAAGCGTCGTCGCGAAGCCCCCCAAATGGTAACTTTTGTTTCTAGACAATCTGTTTTAAAGGCACTGTATCCACCTTTACACGTAATAGGCCTACACGCCTTGATATGAAACAAACAACAAAAAGATGTGATATCCCCCCCCAAATACAAAAATTTGTAAAAAAAAAACGGCAGCCAAGCTCTCCTTCTAAAGTCTTCAGCTGTGGGAATAGTGTGAGATATAGAAGTGAGCCAAGCATTTAAACTTTTTCCCAAGGTAGTTTTGCATTGAAAGAGAGTAAGATCATTTCGCCTGTTTACGAGCGCCAAGCCAACCATTTTCGTGGTAAAAAAAGTAAAAAATTTTAAACTCAAAATCATAAAAAAAAATTTCTTGGCCCTTGACGTTTTAACCAAATTTGGGAATGGGATTGTGTGTGGGAATGTGATTGGGAAAAGGATTGTTATTGCCATCGGGCTCAGGAGATACGTAAAATTGACGCTAAGTGCCTGATAGCGATTGGTAGGCCTAGCCTAAGGCTGGATAGTCTCGGCACAGAATCCCGATTGCTGGTCGGATGCTTTATTAGCTTGTTGACTTCCTAGACAACCTGTGGCTTGTCCGCCAGTTTATTCACTAGGCCTAGGGCCTACAATTCATTATGAATTCATTAAGCGGGACCTAAGTATGGTTAGGCCAATGAATTGGAACACAGATTAGGCCCTTAGGTGTACAGGCTAGGGTAGGGCCTATATGGGCCCTACTATAATAATATAATAATAATAAACTGAAACTGAAACTGGGGTAGGCCTAGGCAGTAGGCTAGGCCTACAAGGCCTAACAAGGCCTAGTGGTGTGGTGGTGGATAAACACTGGAACACCTTATTATGCTTACCTGTGATTAAGACCACTTTTCCATTAAGTGCCGACATTTTTATTTTACTGAAGTTTTTCCGCCAAGTTTGCCAAATATCAACCAGA
>JAMZAV010002665.1:0-79391 GCA_024449915.1 Sweltsa coloradensis
TGTTGTGAATAGTAATATTTTTAAATTCCGTTTAAAGGGAAAACTTGGTCGAAGGAGGTGGTAAAGGAACTGGGAAGGAACTTGGTTCCTTTCAAAATATTTAAACTCGGAAGCTTCGCAAACGATTTTTCAGGTGCGTTGTTGGATGAGCGTATTTTTTTTAAACGAAATAAAGCGTAAAATTGCAATTTTCATGAGAAATTATTTTTCGATTGCGCTCAAATTTCACACAAATATATTAATTCATAAAATCAAGATGCTGTGAAAAAATCATTGCAATCGAATAAAGCATGTAGGTGAAAAGTCGAAGAAATTTAAAAAATCGAAAAAAAACGTAAAATTGCGATTTTCAATTATTTTTCGATTACGCTCAAATGTCACACGAATATATTAATTCATAAAATAAAGGTTCTGTGCAAAAATCGTTAAAATCGGATAAAGCATGTAGGTGTTAAAGCGAAGAATTTTTTAAAATCGAAATAAATTCGTAAAAATTGCGATTTTAATGAGAAATAATTTTCGATTCCCGGCTCAAAAAAAAAACGTATCAGTTCTAAGTTCAGAGATTTCGAAGGCCTCCAGAAAATTTCATCGCAATTGGAGTATCGGTTAACCCGGGAAAACCGTTTTAACAAACACCAATAAACAAATAGAAAGAAAGAAAAAAAACATTCCGGATTTTTTTCTCCAGTGTATTTGAATGGAATCTTCGCTACGTCGCTACGCTCATCCAACAAAAAATAAATGTGATGTGAGCTAATTATCATAGGAAAACGATTAAGCCCCGCAGCGTTGTTGGATGAGCGTAATTGGTGCATGAGCTGCCAGTGTTATGCGGATTTCTGTTGTTCTGTGAAAAAATCATTACTTAGTTGAAGAATTTTTAAAATTAATTTAAATTTAATAAAAAAATAACTTAAATTTTTAAATTGTTCGTAATTTATAAAAAGAAAAAAATTGTAAAATTGCGATTTTCATAAGAAATAATTATTTATTTATTTATTTATTTATTTATTTATTTGACGTCTATCCTATTCAGTTATAAAAACTGATTTACAAAGGAGGACAACTAAATAAATCTAATTACATAGATGCCGAAACAACAATAAACTACATTTTCGTAGATATTTGAAATAGTAGATTTTCAACAACAATGCATTTTTAAACAACAAATTTTGGTAACAAATAAAAAAAATATTATTGCATTTAAGAATGAATCAATATAAAAAAGGGGTGTAGAAATTTAAAAGAAAAGAAAAAAAAGGGGGGGAAAAGGAAAAAAGAAAGAAAAAGACAAAGAAAAAGAAAAAAAAAAAAAAGAAAAGAAAAGAGAAAAGAAAGAAAGAAATAAAAAAAAGAAAGAAAGAAAGAAAGAAAGAAAGAAAGAAAAAAACATTAAAAAAGAAAAACCCAAAAGAAAAAAAAACTGATTATTAGGACGATCCCACTCAAACGAAATGAGGTTTGCCAAAAATCAGGAACAGCAAATCAGGAGTAATCAATCTTTCGCGGAAGAAACCCCCGAACGCGAATCTTCATTCTTGTGTTCAACCATCATTCTTGTGTTCAAATCTTGATAACAATTTAGTGCAAAAGATCTTGACTCTAATATATAATTATATCAGATATATAATTATTTAAATTGTTTATGTCAAAAAACTGATCAAAAGCAATGATACAGACACCTAACTCAAGTGGCAAGTTCCACCAGTGGGCGGCAACCAGACAATCTAGGCAGAAAAATATCAATTGAAAATACATGAATACATCAAAATCAAAGCAATAATGAACAAACAAAGAGAACAGCAAAATCATAATAAAAAACATATGAAGATAAATTAACATTACATAAACACAGAGACAATGCCCCACAAAATAGATAGTAAAAAAATCAATTCTTTCTTGTTCTTCGATTTATTATCATTGCTTCAATTTTACTTTTAAATTGTACTATTTCCCAGCTCAGTAAACTGGCTTCTAATATCATAAGAAATTGAATTCCAAATTCCAAATTCTTGTAGGTGATTTCCCAACACAGCTGAAATTGGCAAGGGTAACGCCTATTTATAAGGGTAAAGGTAAAAAAAAGTAATAGGAATTCTTTTCGACCTATATCAACTCTTCCAATTGTAGGGAAAATTATGAAAATATTTTACACAAAGAGGTTATTACATGAAGTGGATGCATCTGAAGGTTAAGTGCAAACCAGCATGGTTTCAGGAAAGGTAGGTCAACGCAAAGTGCCCTTCTAGCATTTACAGATTTTATCTTAAAGGGATTGATAAACGTAATGGTAAGTTGGAGCTTTTCTTTGTTGATCTTAGGGGAAAACATTTGATTCAGTACCTTTTTTACCTCTTTTAATAAAATTAAAAAACCCGGTTTAACGTAAGTCCTTATTTGTTATCCCAATTTTTGGGGGGATTATTTTTAAAAGAAAAATGTTATAAATCTTGCAAAATATAGTTCAAAAGTATTCAATATTTTTTGGGGTCCCCCAAGGGATCAATTTTAGGACCCTTTTATTTATTTTTAATAGATGATAATTACTATAAGGGAGGCTAATATATCTTATATGCTGGACTTGGTTTTTATTTGAAGGTTGGATGTCGAAGAGATCGTAAAGACGTCTCAAGAATTTTCAAAAGGGATGGATGTTTGGTTTAAAACTCGGGAATTTGATTTTAAATTATAGCAAAAAAAAATTTTTGATTTTTCATAAGGCAATGATAGAAGCATGAAGAATTCATTGACGTTAAAATTGTAATGGTAAGTTAATTTAGAGTGTATGAATTTAAATACTTGGAGTTTTTAGATTTAAATTTTAAAATTTTAAGAAACATTATGAATATGTGTGTAATAAAGTATCACCCAGCAATTGGAAAATATAAGTAGATGAAGGGGTTTTGTAACCGAGAGAATTTTGAGGTATTTGTAGATTCTTATATTCACTTGTTATTGTTTATTGCTTAGTGGTTTGGGCAGTAAGACCTTTACTGAGAGTTGTACCCCAGAAGAGAAGACCATCGTTTGATATTCCTTTTTTAACCCAAAAGTTTTTGCAGTCTGATTGTTTCACATTGAGGAGGGGATGAAGTTGCGTGCTGGTAAAAATACAAAGTTTTGAAAGGTATGTTTTTGGGTTTTTACCCAATTTTTTTAAAATTTTGTTGATGTGATAGAAATTCTATTTAAAAACTCTTTGAAGTTCCTAGTTTAAAATTTTCTAAGCTTTTAAAAAGTCATTTAGTACAGAGGCGACCCTTTTTGGGAATTTCAATTCTTATGATATAGAACCCAGTTTTTAAATTAGGAATTTGACAATTTAAAAGAAAATTGAAGAAATGAAAATGAATCAAAGAAAAAAAAGTTTTTTTACTATTTATTTGTAAGTTTTTGTCTGGTTTTTGTGTAATGTTAATTCCTTCATAAGCTTTAAAATTTGATTTGCTTTTCCTTTGTTTTTTCATTATTGCTTTGTTTTTGATATAAACAATGTATTTTCAACTATTTTTTTCTCCCTAGATTGTCGGGTTGCCGCCAAATGAGGAGCTTTGCATTGATTTAGGTGTCCTGTTCTTTGCTGGACATTTTGACATGAAATTTTTTTAAAAAATTTTAAAATTTTGAAAAAATTATAATAGAGCAAGATTTGAAACAAAAATGAATTTTAACCCAAGAAAAGATTTCGCGTTCGGTGGTTTCTTCCGCGAAAGTTGATATACCCCCCGATTTGCTTTTCCCTGATTTTGGCAAACCTCATATTCGTTTTGAGTGGGATCTCAAATAAATCGGGTTTTTTTTTTTCGTTTTTTTTTTTAATTTTTTTTTTTTTTTTTTTTTTTTCTTTTCTTTTTTTTCTTTTCTTTTTTTCTTTTCTTTTCTTTTCATTTCTCCACCTTTTTTTATTTGTTTCTTTATTGAATGCATATAATATCATTAAATTTTGTTACCAAAATTTTGGGTTTTAAAGCATTGTGTTGTAATGCTACTTTTTAAAAATTTTTACGAAAAATGAATTTTATTTTTGTTTCTGCATCTAGTAATTAGTTTTATTATTTGGGCCCCTTTTTGTAAATCAGTTTTTTAATGAAAGGATAGACTTTAAAAATAAATAAATAAAATAAAAAATCCCCCTCTGTAAAAGAAGGATTTTTCAAATGATTCAGAAATTAATTTGGAACTTTCAAAAGTTTTTAAAAATAGAATTTTCTATCCGATCAACAAATTGAAAAAAATTAAGAAAAAAACCTAAATACATACCTTTCAATATTTTTAGTATTTACCAGTACGCTAATTTCATTTTTCCCCTCAATCGTAAAGCAACAGATTGTAAATCTTGGCTCATGGGAAATTTGAATCAAACAGAGGGTAATTCTTCTGAAGTACAAATATTCGTAGAAGGTTTACTGCCCAAACCACTAAAAAATAATCAATAATAGAGGAATATAAGAACTACAAGTAATCAACATTCCTCTGTTACAAACCTTTTTCTTCTATTTATAATTTCCCTATTTGTGATGAACTTTTTTACATAAAATTTCATAAGTTTTTTAAAATTTAAATTAAATCTAAAAAAAACCCCAAAAGATTTTTAAATTCTATCTCTAGAAATTAGTTCCCATTACATTCAACGTCAAAGAATATCATTATGCTTCTTCATTAGCTTATGAAAATCAAAAAATTTGTTTTACTTAATTAATATCAAGTTCCTGATTTTTAAACCCAATCACATCCTCTTTAAACTTTTTGAAGGAGTCTTACGATCTCTTCAAAATCCCACCTTCTAAATAAAAGACCAAGTCATCAGCATATAAGAATAATTTATTCCCCCCATTATAGTAGATATATATCTATGTAAAGAATAAATAAAAGGGGTCCTAAAAATTGATCCCTTTTGGGGACTCCACAAAAATATATTGAATACTTTTGAACATATTTTTTTTAAGATTGATAAACATTTTTTTTTTTAAAAAAATAATCCGCCAATATTGATAACAAATAAGGCTTATGTTATACCTTTTTTTTTGTTTTATTAAAAAGGGTAAAAAGGTACTGAATCAAAGCTTTCCAAGATCAAAAAAAAAGCTCCAAACCCTTACCATTCCGTTGTCAACCCTTTAAGATAAAAACTGTAAATGCTAGAAGGGCACTTGCGTTGATCTACCCTTTCCCAAAAACCAGTTGGTTTTCACTTAAAACCCTTCAGATCATCCACTTCATGTAATAACCTCTTGTGCAAAATATTTTCAATAATTTTTCCCCCACAATTGGAAAAGTTGATATAGGGCGATAAGAAATTTCCCATCACTTTTTTACCTTTACCCTTATAAAAAAAAGGTGTTACTCTTGCCCCTTTAGCTGTGTTGGGAAACACCTACAAGAAAGAAAGGGAAAAATTTGATACGCCAATAATCCCACTTTGATGCGATTTCTTGAATATATGCCGGAATCTCTTGAAGTGTTTTCGAGCTTTTAATTTTAAGCGTTTAATTCTGAAAACAATTCTTCATTAGTTACCCTTTTAAGCGGGAGATATTCTTTTTTCTATTTAAAAACTTTTAAAAATTACCCCAAATTTTACGGAAAAATCTACATCGTTCACAACAAAACTTTCTGTAAAAACAGCAAAGTCAGGATTAGAGTGTAGGATACCCCATTTCTGTCAATGAGGGGTATGCTACACTCTTTTTTCACTTTGTACCTGTCAACTTTTTATAAAGACCCTAAAGATTTTTAAGAAAAATCATTATCAAAAGAAGACTTAAAATGCTCACGCTTAGAAAAAAAAATCTGATTATTTCCTTATTTCTAACTTTCTTGTATTCCTCCCACGTTGAATGCCTTCTAAAAATTCGAATTTTTTGCGCAAGTGGTTCTCCTATGCATGGATTTCCTAATTCGCGTTAACCCTGGGGCTGGCTTACCTTTAACTCTTTAAATTTCAAGGGGTGTGATGTATTTAGAGGTTCTACGATACTTTAACAAAACATTTCAATTTTTTCATCTGAAATTACCGCCATACCAATTTTTGGTTAAGGGACCATAAGATATCTTTATCTACTTGCTTCCAATCAAACTTTTATAATTTCTATATTTACAAATTTAGGAAGAAATTTTTTTTTATAAACTTCGAACAAATAAATAATCATGATCACTAATCCTACATTAAATACCCGAGAATAAATTTTCATTTTGATTTGCATAAAGATCAATTAAAATAGCTGACCTATTATTAACCCCCTAGTAAAAGACTTATCAATTTACCAATCCTGTGATCTTGTGAGAAATTTTAAATATTTACTGGTTAAAGCTTTTACTCAAAACAATGTTGAAATCACCTAGAAAAAAAAAATTCATTGGGTTCCCAATTTTAAATATTTACTAAATATCAAACAATCTGAAAAATTTTTTAACTTTACGTGTGGGGCTTTTTAAATGTGTAAAAATCATTGGCTTACATTCGGAAGCCAGAATTTAACTGACTGAACTCAACATCTATGGAAATTAACTTTACCCCTCAATTTACACTAGACATGAACTTTCGCAATATGCGCTAAATAATAAAATGCGCCAAAATTTAACACGAAAATAGGTTTTAAAAAATCATTAAAACAGGATAAAGCAAAGAAGGGGTTTTTAAGTAAAAAAAATTGTTTAAAAAAAAAAAAAAAACGTAAATTTTGATTTTCAAAAAAAAAATTTTTTGATTACGCTCAAATTTTTACACGAATATCTTAATTTATAAAATTAAGGTTCCGTGAAAAATATTAAAATCGGATAAAGATGTGGTGTTATAAGTCGAAAAAAACTTTTTAAAAATCGTAAAAATTTCGATTTTTAGAGAAAAAATTTTTCGATTGGCTCAAAAACGTGGGAGTTCTAAGTTTTAGAGATTCGAAAGGGCTCCCGAAAATTTAATCGCAATTGGAGTATCGGTTTTAGCCCGGGAATGTGTTTAACAAACACACAAAAATAATAATAAAAATAAAAACATTCCGGATTTTTTTCTCCAGTGTAGTAAAATGGAATCTTCGCTTCGCTCATCCAATTACTTTTATTTAGTAAAGTGGTAAATAGAAAAAAAATGCTGAAATCTTTTCCAAGTAATCCGTCTGCTTCCACCACCCGGAATCTGGCAAGGGGGGAACTTGGGGGCGAACTTCTTCGGTTGTTCTAAATCCCGAAACTTCCTGTACATATATACCCTTCCTGTACTAGGCCTCATTTCCACTGATTTTCCGAACTGTTCAAAACCCAGTCTCGGACAGATAAACAAACCTTGCGCGCAAACTGGGGTTCAAATAGGTTACTTCTTGTTTAAATTACGCAAAATACATTTTTTAAAAGGTGCAGTGACTATTAAAGTAACATATAAAATAGTGGAATATTCTCTATGTGAAAACGAAATTCGAAGTTATTTTTTATTTCCAATAACAAAATGCATCAAATTCTTTGATCAAAACATTAAAAAATATCTCAAACATAATATACTAGGAAAAACGCCAAAGTCGTTGTTACGAGTGGAGTGACCTATGTGTATAGTATCCGGTATCATTCAGTTCCCCATACTGGGCTACATCGAGCCTCAGGTATATGGGAGAAAAGGCGATGTTCCCGGGTACTCAACACATGGCTCACTCACTCGTTTAACAACGACTTTGGCGTTTCCCTAGTTTTTTAAATTGAACATTTAAAATGCGAATCATGTTCAAAACGTATTAGCGTGAAACATTACCAAATTTCCAAGATAAAACAAAATCACCTAAGTTTTATTACCCATTTAACACCCCTCAAAAATAATATGTGGGTGTAAAAATATAAAAAAAGTTTGAGCTAATGGGTATCGAACCCCAACCCTCCGTGCGGTAGTCTAAACACACACATAACAAAAACTTGTAGAAATACAGCCAAACCTTACACACTCAAAAGGAATGAGATCTAAAAAAAGGGCCAAGCTCATCTACCCTTCCACATAAACGTACAGTGTCCCATAACAGCATCCTCGAAAAGCTTTGGGAAAAGAGAATTTGCGATTATTAATTTACACGTAATAGTTTATCCAAGTTCTTTTTTTCTAATTAATTTAAACGTTAATAACATGCAAATTCTATTTTGCCAAGCTTTTCGAGGATGCTGTTATGGGACACTGTAACGTTTATGTGAAAAGGGGAGATGGCTTGGCCTTTTTTTAGATCTCATTCCTTTTTTAGGGGTGTAAGGTTTGGCTGTATTTCTACAAGTTTTTGTTATGTGTGTGATCTCATTACTTTTTCAAGTTCCATTACAAAATTATTTGCTAAAATTTTAATACTTTATCAAAGTTGATTTAAATTCTATGGTATTACCCAGTAACAATATAGGGATGTAAATATCTAGACCCGGATTCATGTACATCCTGGGTATAGGTGGTATAAACCATGGTATAATGACGGTATAAGGACTGGACCCCAATTCTTGAGTTCATGGGAGATGAGTGAAAACGCAATTGAAAACGAAGTCGTTTTCGTTTTCGAAGGAATTGGTATTCTTGAACGGTATCGTGGAAAACGTCATGGGTTGTGAGTTGAAAGCATTGTATTAAACCCCTATGGTTGAAAGAGTATCACGAAATCCAAACACTTTAAAAAGTTTTGCGTATAAGCAAAGAGCTCGAAAAAGTTCTATATTTATTCTAGATGGCAGTGCCTTCATAAAACGCGGGCAATCGAAAGACGAGTTGTATGAAATGATTTGATTGTTGCAATTATGTAAACAAACAGATGAGCAAGCTCATATCAGAACAGTTGTGTGGCATAGGGTTGGCTAGGTTTGTCAAACATGTAATGTAAGTATGAATTTTACTAGTCCTATAGCCAAATGGAACTGTAGACCTACACTTTTTCATTATAAATAATTTTCCAATCGGGGGCCCAGGCCAGGGACGGTTTGATTTGTTTTATGAGAGTATAAAAGACACCTTTTCTCGTTCCACACAAAGAAGAAAAATTTTAAATGTCCGCTATTTGTTTACGGTATCGCACTTTCCCGCCCCAACTCTGCTTATACCGTCAAACAAAATGTCAAGTAACTATGGTTACTTGTTTATTTTATGCCCAAATGTTTAAGGCTTTAAAGGGTCATTCATAAACAACTTAGGCCTCTAACTTAGCAGCTAACTTAGCCTCTAAATTTAGTTGCTGTTCAAAGATAGATATTTAGGCCGCTAATTAAAAAGCCACTGCCTCCTAGATGTTGCTCGTGGCAGAGTGCTTTACAGCCATACCGTCGCCTCTAACTTTAGGTGGCTGTGCATGAATAGAGTTTTTAAACCAATCACAACACAGATTTGCAGTGTTTACTTTTATCGCGCCAATGCTTGGACATACAATAACATCAGCATTCAGTATAAGTAGGGCCCAGCCTAGCTCTACTTAGGTAGCAATAGAATTGATTGACTATAGACTGTACAGTTTATTAAACAATAATTTAGGTAAAAATAATAATAGTATTTATTTAAGACAACGTGATGGTAAGCCTTAAATAACTCACATGCCTAGCCCTAGCTGGGGGCTAGGGCCTAGTACCGCAATAAACGTTAATAATACTGACGGTCAGTTGCCATTTCTGCCCCCAAAACGATAGCCAAATGTTTTCTTTTATATCTTATCTTTGTATAAAGACCAAGATTTACAAAATAGCAGTGGCCTTTCATGAATTCGTTCAATAGCTTTTCATCGAAACAATAGCTCTGATGTTCCTTTGGGGTCCATTTTTGCTGTTTGTTTACGTTTTCAATCGGATATGACGGAAATGTCGGCTCGAGTCTCTCTCTGATTGTTAAAAGCTTAATGTTAAGTTAGCTGCTAAGTAAAACTTTGGGGTTTGCAAACTTTCGGTTTGCTGATAAGTGTAAGTTAAAGGCTAAGTTTGGTCATGACACGACGTGTTGTTTTCCAAATAAGACCAAACCTTTAAGTTAAGGCTAAGTTAGCTACTAAGTTGGTGTAAATGGCCCTTTAAAGGCTCATTCATAACCAACTTAGTAGCAACTTAGCCTCTAACTAAAAGGTTGTCTTATGGAAAAAACAACCCACGTCTGTTCATGACCAAACTTAGCCTTTTAACTTACATTTATCAGAAACCGAAATGTTTGCCAAACTCCAAGGTTTTACTTAGCAGCTAATTTAAACCCATTAAGCTTTTAACCATCAGAGAGAGACCGAGCCGACAATTTCCCGGGTCATATCCGATTGAAAACGTAAACAAAAACAGCAAAAATGGATCCCAAGAAACATCAGCTTTTGTTCGATGAAAAGCTATTGAACGAATTCATGAAAAGGCCACGGGCTATATGTAAAATCTTCGTCTTTATACAAAGATAAGAATATAAAAGAAAACATTTGGCTATGATTGGGCGCAGAAATGTCAACTGACCGTCAGTATTTTAACGTTTATTGCGGTACTAGGCCCTAGCCCCCAGATGGACTAGAAAGTAAAAAATGAAGAAAAATAGATTTTCTTATGTCTTTCAGAACATTGGCTTAACAATGAAAACCTCCAATCAACTCACATTAGCAACTACTCACTAAGTAATTCCTTTTGCAGATCAATTTCCTAAGGGGAGGGGTTGCCATTTACATAAAAAAACAAATGGCTAGGTCTAACAAAAAGATAGACCTAAGCACCTCAGAAAAAAACATTGAACTGACTGGCATAGAAATAGTAAGTAAAAACATTTCTAAAAATAACTTGATTATAATAACAGTATATCGTTCACCATTGGCAATATAAACACCTTCCTAGAAATACTAGAAAAAACCCCTATCTAAAATTACTAAAGAAGGGAAGGAAATTTACTTACTAGGTGATTTTAATATTGACTTTCAAAAGAAAATCATGGGGCCAACAGAGAAAAATTAATAAATCTTATGCTGTCATTTAACATTATATTTACAAAAATGAACCCAACAAGGTTTGATCCTCACCTAAATTCATTGTCAAATATTGACAACATTGCCACTAATGCAAAACCCACTACTTTCACATCTAAGGAACTAACCACTGTCTCTCTGACCTTTTTTCCCCAAAAATAACTAAAATTGCCCCTTCAAACATAAAAAACAAAAAAAACGACTATCAGAAGGAAATTCAATGAAGAGAATATAAGCAATCTAATTAGCTTTTAGATGAAAAAAACTGGACCACTGTATACACTGCAAATAGTCCAGACGAAAAATTTATAATTGTTTTGAGGAAATATTCCTACAGAAATTTGATACGTGCTTTCCTAAAAAAATAACTAAAATAAATAAAAAATTTCTTTAAACAACCGTGGCTCACGATAGGAATAAAAACTTCTAGAGCAAACTTGAAGTGTCTATTCTGGAAAATAAATATTTTCACAACACTATCACTAAAATGCACTACATTAAATATAAAAAAGATTTACAAAAGTAATAAAAGCAGCAAAGGCTCTAGATATCACTAAACAAATTGAAGGTAGCAAAAATGAAGAAAAAACTCAAATGATAGGCAAATAATAAACAAGCACACAAATAATCTAAAACAGCAATGAAAAAAAAAGTTTCACTAAAAATTAACAACTCTATCGTCACAAATCAAACACAGATATCCAACTTTTTCAACAATGAATTTGCCACGGCAGCAAATAAACTCATACAAACAAATAACCAACTAAATGAGGAAGGATTACCTTGCGTACCTACAAACCATGAACCATAGACATTTACAAAATCAATGTTTATGCAGCCTACAGACCACATAGAAATCACAAAAAATCATCTCAAAGCTTAAATCAAAAAAAATCCCTCTGGGATTGACGAAATTCCTATTTCATTAATAAAAAAATGCAGTAAACATATAGTGACCCCACTTGAAACATAAATACAACGAATGTATAGCGAAGGAATTTTCCCAGATAAGCTAAGATAGCTAAAGTTAAAACCACTCCACAAAAAGGGCAACAAGATGAAATAGGTAATTATCGACCAATTTCACTCCTTCCAGCTTTCTCTAAAACCCTAGAAACATTGATACATAAAGAATAACATTGTTTGTTGAAAAAAATAACCTCCTAACAGATAAACAAAAGGGGTTTAGGAAAAACAGGTCAACCCTAGGAAACTATTCAAAATTTTATAGAAAATATAATAGAAGGGAAAAAAATGTAATGATCTTGTATTTGGAGTATTTTGTGATCTATCAAAAGCCTTTGATTGTATAGATCACAAATACTTATAGATAAACTCAAATTCTACGGCATAAGAGGTATAGCTCTAGACATGATTGTTTTCAAAATCTAACAAATCGTGTACAATACGTAGAGCTAACTGCCATGGATGAAGATAACAATGAACAGAAATACTTATAAAAACCAACAAAAATTACCTGCGGAGTGCCACAAGGATCCATACTAGGGCCACTTCTTTTTATTATATTCATTAATGATTTTGACTCACCTTATAAAAACTCACAGCTCTTTGCGGATGCCACAAGCATCACCATCAGAGCTAGCTGTGTAAAATCACTTATAACACAATCGGAAAAACAGTGTTTGTGGCAAACAGGGGTTTTTAGTGTAAACAATCTGATACTAATTATAACAAAACCACATTTGTCAGTTTGGCAACCAGAACATCAAAGAGGAAAAAAAACCCCACAAACCCTCACTATCAACGCTGAGAAAAACACAAAAATAAAAAAGACTAATCTCGCAGATTTTCTTGCCTAACGTTTGATGAACATCTAAATTGGAACAAACAATGTGAAAAAATTGTCTAAAAAATTTAAACTCTACTATATATGCTTTAAAGGATTATAAAATCAATTTCAAATATTAAAACAGCTAAAATAGCATTTTCCGCAAACTTTGAATCTCATCTCAGATATGGAGTAGAATTCTGGGTGGTTCCCCAAATGCAAAAACAATTTTCACATTGCAAAAAAAAGCTCTCGGGATCTTCTGGTCTAAGACAAAGAAAAGACTCTTTCATAAAACCTCACTGTAAAGAACACTTTATAAAACATAAGATATTAACATTCTACAGCTTTACCCTAATGCAAACCATCTTGTACATACACAAACAACCCAATGAACATACCCTCAACAGCGACATCCATTCACAACACCCGTCAAAATAAAATATTCACACACAATACCTCAAAACTAAAACACTACAATTTTAAATTCATCATACATAAACTCAAAACTTTACAACAAATTGCCACAAGAAATAAAAAATATAAACAATTTTAAAAATCATTCAAACACAAGCTGAAATCCCAAATTTTTTTAAAAAAAGCATATTACTCGTTCAAGAATACCTAGAAGACAAAAACATATAGGCCTTCAAAGATACCTACTGCAATAAAAAAAAAATTCAATATGTCCAGGTTACAACCAAGTGCACTAGGACTAGGGGCCTATGGATTTTAAAATATATTTATTTATCTCTAATTCAAAATCTAAGTGTAGGCCTAATATTAATCGTATTTTTTATTTTTTCATTGTATTATCTTCTAGTTTATTATATAGCCTACTATGGTAATCTATTTATTTATTTAACTGTATATTTAAAACATTTTTCCAAATACCCCATTGTAATAATCCTCTACAGAGGATTAGATGGGTCAACTACAATGTAACATTTGTATTGGAAATAAAACCTACTACTACTACTACTACTACTACTACTACTACTACTAGGGCTAGGCCATGTGAGGTTATTTAAGGCTTACGTCACGTTGTCTTAATAAATACGTTATTATTTACCCTCAATTATTGTTTAATAAACTGTACAGTCTATAGTCAATCAATTCTATAATTTCTACCTAAGTAGAGCTAGGCTAGGCCTACTTACTGAATGCTGAATGTTATTGTATGTCAAGCATTGGCGCGATAAAAGTAAACACTGCCAAAACTGTGTTGTGATTGGTTTAAAAACATCTATCATGCACAGCCACCTAAAGTTAGAGGCGACGGTATGGCTGTAAAGCACTCTGCCACGAGCCAACATCTAGGAGGCAGGGCGTTAAGTTAGCGGCCTAAATATCTATCATGAACAGCAACCTAAAGTTAGAGGCTAAGTTAGCTGCTAAGTTAGAGGCCTAAGTTGGTTATGAATGAGCAAGGCTCATCATAACCAACCATCATAACCATCTCTAACTTAGCAGCTAACTTAGCTCTAACTTTAGGTTTCTGTTCATGATAGATATTTAGGCCGCTAACTTAACAGCCCATGCCTCCTGATGTTGCTCGTGGCAGAGTGCTTTACAGCCATACCGTCGCCTCTAACTTTAGGTGGCTGTGCATGATAGATGTTTTTAACCAATCACAACACAGATTTGCAGTATTTACTTTTATCGCGCCAATGCTTGACATACAATAAAATTCAGCATTCAGTAAGTAGGCCTAGCCTAGCTCTACTTAGGTAGCATTATAGAATTGATTTGACTATAGACTGTACAGTTTTAAACAATAATTGATGGTAAAAATAATAAACGTATTTATTAAGACAACGTGAAGTAAGCCTTACATAACCTCACATGGCCTAGCCCTAGCTGGGGGCTAGGCCTAGTACCGCAATAAAAGTTAATAATACTGACGGTCAGTTGACATTTCTGCCCCAATCGATAGCCAAATGTTTTCTTTATATTCTTATCTTTGTATAAAAAACGAAGATTTTACCTATAGCAGTGGCCTTTCATGAATTCGTTCAATAGCTTTTCATCGACAATAGCTGATGTTCATTGGGATCCCTTTTTGCCCGTTTGTTTACGTTTTCAATCGGATATGACCGGAAATTGTCGGGTCGAGTCTCTCTCTGATTGGTTAAAAGCTTAATGTTAAGTTAGCTGCTAAGTAAAACCTTGGAGTTTGCAAACTTTCGGTTGCTGATAAATGAAGTTAAAGGCTAAGTTTGGTCATGAACAGACGGTTTTTTTCCATAAGACAAACCTTAAACCTTAAACCCCCTTAAAGGGCCATTCACAACCAACTTAGTAGCTAACTTAGCCTCTAACTTAAAGGTTTGTCTTATGGAAAACAAAACGTCTGTTCATGACCAAAATTAGCCTTTAATTACATTTATCAAGCAACCGAATGTTTGCAAACTTGCAAGGTTTTATTAGCAGCTAACTTAACATTAAGCTTTCTTTTAACCAATCCGAGAGAGGACTTCGAGCCGACAAATTTCCCGGTCATATCCGATTGAAAAACGTAAAACAAACAGCAAAAAAATGGATCCCAAGGAACATCAGCTATTGTTCGATGAAAAACTATTGAACGAATTCATGAAAAGGCCACTGCTATATGTAAAATCTTCGTCTTATACAAAGATAAGAATATAAAAGAAAACATTTGGCTATCGTTTGGGCAGAAATGTCAACTGACCGTCAGTATTATTATCGTTTATTGCGGTACTAGGCCCAGCCCCAGCTAGGGGTAGGCCATGTGAGGTTATGTAAGGCTTACGTCACGTTGTCTTAAATAAATACGTTATTATTTTTTTCATCAATTATTGTTTAATAAAAAGGTACAGTCTATAGTCAATCAATTCTATAATGCTACCTAAGTAGAGTAGGCTAGGCCTACTTACTGTTGTGTTTCAATGTGTGTTCTTTATTTAGATTTCTCACCGCCAGGGGCGGCTACTAATATGTTCATGGTTACAATTTCAGGTTACAAGATTACCAACATTAAAGATAATATACAACATCTCCCCTTTTTCCTAAATGTTCAAGTTTTTCCCCACTGTTTGTATGTAATCTCATCTACAAAATAAGACACTCAATTAAACAGATTTTACACAAACACATAATTTCTTACAAAAAAAAATAGCCTATGAGAAATGTTTTGATTAATAATGTTTTTTCAGAACAGATTATAAGTAGCCTATAACCAATGTTATTATCATGTTACAAAGGGACAATAAATGATTGACAATAGGATTAATGATTTATCTTACATCTACACATAGTCAGTCATCCAACGAGGCTTGGATATCAAAGTCCTTTGTTTTGATCTGACTTCACGTGTGGTTAGATTAGTTTGAGATTGAGCAACAGATGGTGTTGGTGATGCTACAGAAGGAGTTTCCAAAATTTTCTAATGGCTTTTCTACTGGTTCAACCCAATCAAAAATTAGGTCTAGGTTGCCAGTCAGCCTTGTCTCCCACCTTCCGACTGATTAAGTAAAACCTGCTACGATTTCTGCGATAGACCTGACCTTCAGGGTTCACTATCTCATAAGATCGTGGCAATTCACTCTCCCTAATCACCTTGGCCGGTACCCATTCATTCCCCTTTCCCTCATTCGGATCAAATCTCCAGTTTTTAATTGTTTTAACTGTCTAGCCGTCTGATCAAAATAAAACTTTTGAAAGTACATTTTTCATTGCTAGCTTTTCCGGGACATTATCGATTAATTGGTTTTAACAAATCTGTCTTGACGGGTAACCTTGTTTTTAATACGACCCATTAGCCGTTGTGCTGGCGAGCCTAAGGCTCCACTGCCATGTTTCTGTATGTAAGCAATCCTAAATGTGGATCACTTCCATCAACAAAAGATTTTTTAAGTATTCTCTTTACTGTTTGTACACCCTGCTAAAAATTCCAGTCATTTCCAGTTTACGAAATGGTACTGGAACTGGAACTGGACATGACTGGACTCCCTTAACTGGAAGTAAATAGTCTTATGGGTTTCCCTTCTGAATGGAAATAACTGGAACATGTATAAGCTGATATTAACTGGACATTACTGGTATGTTCTTAAGGGATGTAACTGGAACCCCCTTCCACTTGCTTTAGCTGGACTTTCTGGACACAACTGGATCTGGAACCTACTGTAGTTGATTCCACTTGAATATGCTGGCTCTAAGTGGATATTACTGGAACTGGAAACCACTGGAAATAGCTTCCACTGGAATATGCTCGCTCTAGGCGGATACTTACTGCAACTGGATACCACTGGCAATAGCTTCCACTGGAATATGCTGGCTTTTAAGTGGATATTACGGGAACGGGAAAACCACGGGAAAAATAGCTTTCCCGGGAATAGGCGGTTTTCAAAGGTGGAAAATTACTGAACGGGATCCCCACTGGCAATAGTTTCCCACGGGAATATTTTTGGCTCAAATTGGATATTACTGGAACTGGATCCCACTGGCAAATAGTTTCCCACTGAATAGGGCTGGCTCTGGGTGGATTTTTACGGGAACTGGATACCATTTGGCAATATTTTTCCACTGGAATATGCTGCTCTAATGGATATTACTGGAACTGGAAACCTCTGGCTAGTTTCCCAATGGAATACATGGGTCTGAGTGGATATAACGGGAAACCTGGGAAACCTCGGGGCACAATCCACGCCGTGAAACCCGCGCTCTAGTGGCAAATAAGAAAAACAAAAAAATTTTAGATTCGAATAATCATTTAAATATTATATTAAATACAAATTCTTCTTTTTTTTTTCTCATTCCTACACCCAATCGATGACCTGAAAACGGGATCCCCAAAAGCATATTTTAAAATTTGGGACAAAATTAAAAATTTTACAAGTTTTTCATGAAAAATGGGACTCGAACTCCTTTCCGCGGGAACCCTGCATCTAAAAAGGCCAACACCTAGCCCGTGCGCCACAAAGACGAGGGAAGTTTAAGAAAATAACCCCCCCTATATAGGATACAACAGCAAATCAACGCAACTATCGTAGACATTGTGCACTTGCTCTGTGGCCTACCTATTTTTAATCTTGTGTTTTTTCCCTTGAGTTTTTAATAGTTTTTGTTCAGTACTTGATCCAAAATTATGAATTATTTTATTTTTTTAGTTATAAATTTATAGGGAAGCAGAAATTTTAATTTGGATGAGCGTAGCGAGCGGAAGGGGGAAGCCCTTTCAATTTCACTGCCCCCCCCAAAAATTTATTTTCGTTTTTTTTTTTTTTTTTTTTCCCCCCCCTCTTTTGTTCGCTCTTTACCGGGAAAACGCCATTTTCGATCTTGAAAAAAATTTGACGGGCCCTTCGTTTTTCTCTTGAACTTAGGGGTGTTTTTTTTTTGGGTAAAAACTCGAAGAAATATTTCCATGAATATCGTATTTTTAAAACGATTTTTTCCGTTTTTTAAAGTGCGAAAATTTTCTCACATTTGGGCCGTTTCCCTGACCAAAGGGGTGGGGTTTAAAACGTTCATATTTCACATGGACTTTAAGATTAGGGTTTATGTAGTCCCTTTTAAAAAAAAAAAAGTTTGAAAAAGTTACCCTAGAATTCATGAAAAAAAGGTTTTAATATTTTTTTTTTAAATTTTTAGTACGTATTTTCGTACTTTTGGGGCCGTTTCTGACCAAAGGGGGGGGCAAACAACTTTCAGATTTCCCCTGGCCTTTAAAGGGTTTTGGTGGTAGTCCTTTTGAAAAAAAAAGTTAAAAAAAGTTAGTCAGAATCCACAGAAAAAAAGGGTTTTTAATATGTTTTTTTGGGAAGTTTAAAATACTAAAAAACAATAACAATAGAAACTTGACAACAATCATCTCCCAATGCTGCAAAAAGCATTTGGCAAAGGAAAATTGCGAACAAACGCACAAAAGCAAAAAAAAAACTTCCCAAAAAACGTTTCACCCCATAAACGCGGCGGGGACTTTAGCTTTTTCCTAGTACTTTAAAATTTTAATTAAAACCAAGACTCTTGACCGGGGGGATAGCTAAAAAAACAAAAAAACACGAACATTTACTAAAAGTCAAAAAAAAACATTTACTAAAATTAAAAATACTTTAAAAAATTTATTAAAAACCCCTTTTACAATACACTTAATA
Organism: Sweltsa coloradensis; assembly: GCA_024449915.1. Lineage (NCBI taxonomy): Eukaryota > Metazoa > Arthropoda > Insecta > Plecoptera > Chloroperlidae > Sweltsa > Sweltsa coloradensis. The sequence continues at coordinate 18,819 of JAMZAV010002665.1, forward strand.
CCTTTGATTTTCGACCCAAAAATTTTGGCGTGCCCAGAATGCCAAATTTTCTATCTCACACGCTATAGTTTTTGGGGGAAAAGTAGAAGGATTTTGAAGTTTCAGGGGGGCGCCACATAATTAATTCTTCAGATTTCAGACAACGAAACGTAGGCCCTTTAACCCTAGGGAAGGGCATACGGCCAAACTGCTACAACCTCTACATGTCAAATACAAGCTTCTGTCCCTGTAAACATTTAAGGTTTAAACAAAAACAAACAAAAATAAAAAAAACGCAAAATTTTTAAAATTTTGGGTGTTATACTTTTAAAATCGTGGGTTTTCTTTTAAAAATCAAGCGTCATTACATTTCCCCAAAAATCGTGGGCTCCCCCTTTTCCAAAAAGGGGCCGCGGCGGGAACAACATAAAACGATGATTCTTATTGGTTGGGTTTGGGAGATAAAACAGTTGCATTCTGATTCCTTTGCAACCCTTCTACGGGCGTTTTTGGAGTAGAAAAAAATGCATTTGTACTTAAACTAAACAGGGGAATAGAACATTTTCATTCTGGCACGGGAAAGTGTTGTCTCTATAAAAAAGAGCGTCTGTTGCGATTTTGAAGCGAGATTGTTACTCTTTTCAAATAGAGTCACGATATTAAACGAGGGGGCAATTTTTTTCGTGTTTTGGGCAATAAATGGGGCCCTAAATATTGTGTTCTGGGGGGGAGAAAATTTGATTAATTTACATTTGGGCAACATTGGTTTTGGGATTTAACAAGAGGATTTCGGAATTTCGTTGATTTTTGGCGCACTTGTTTTTATAATATTTGACAATTAATAATTTTTTTTTTTTTAAGATCTCGCTCCTCTATCTCTCTCTCTCTGCTTCCCGGGAATTTTTTTTGGGGGGGGGATAATAATAAAAACATTATGATAAAGTGTGTCATTTTATCTCCAACTAATTTGAGAAATTTTTAATATCAAAATTTAAATGATTAAATTTTTGGTTCCGTTTCCCCAATCGGGGGCATCATCAAACCCGGGTTTTTTAGCCAAAAACCCAAAAAAGGGCAAACTTTTTTCCAAAACCGTAATGAAGACATATGCGTTAACTCCTTAATAATTTATTAACAGAAAATATGAAAAAGGGGTTATAAAACATGCTTTATTACTTTGTTAAAATGCTTTATTTAGATAATATTACGATGTCTGTGTTTTTAAATTTTTTTTTACAATGCACAATATTTTTTAAATTGGGAAACGTTTTTTTTACTTTGTCTACTATCCCAAAAAAAATAAAAAAGTGTCTAGGGGCTTGGTGTTTCTGGGTTTTAATTTTTTAAAAGAAAAAATTGAAAGTCCAAATTTTTCATTCATTTGCTCAGACACATAAATGTAAAGGGCTACATAGAACAAAATAACACCCTAAGGCGATGTACGTTACAGGGAAAAAGGTGACTGGTCCTAAATTATTGTTTTTCCCGTTTATTTTGTTATTGCATATTCTTGCTGTGGTTTAACCGTTCCACTGGTTTTATTTCTTTGATGCATGCATCTATAATTGGGGGGCCTTTGGTTTTTTGGGTGTGTGGATTATTACAAAAACCCTTGCTTTATCGGGTCTTAACCCGCCCCGCCCCATGGCTTTTTAAATTACCTCTAACCTATGCCCAAATCGTTTTCCCACCGAGGAGGGTTTTTTTGTTTTCGTAAGGGGTTTTTAGCGAGAGGGCAAAACGTGATTTGCCCCCTAAAGGGAAAAAATTCATTGCATTTCATAAAATCGGGCCTTCCTGCCTACCCGGCAAAAAATAAAGAGTCTTTTTTATGATACATAGTAAAAATATATTTTAGCTGTTTATTTTTGTCGCTTTGGGCCAGCAACAGCTGAGGGCAGTAGCTTCGCATCTTACTTTCCCCCAAAAAATAAATAAAAACATTTGCAATTAAATCAAAGTTGTTAAAAAACCCAAAAACCCGTTCACAGGGGGACGACGCTATGGTACCCAGGAATCATTGATAATTTTGTTCCTTAACCACAAAAACCGCTTCCCAAAATATTCCCTACTTTTTTTAACTTCTTTTTTTAATAGAATTTTTTTAATATTAAAAACAATTTTAAATTTAATAAAATGCTAATTTAATATTTCTTTTATCATTTTTTGGTTTTTCCCTTATTTATTTAGAAATTTTTTAGTTTTATTTTTGGCATGGAATTGTTAAGTCATCCAAAATTTTTCATAAACAAAAATTTTGTGGACTTTCGATGTAAAAAAAGTTTAAAGTATCAAAAGTGACCTTTCAGGTGATAGGGCGATTTAATTTAAAATTTTCCGGCTTAAAGTAAGGTAGGTATCCGAGTTGTTTTTGGGGGAGGTAACTATGTGACAAATAATTGCTAAACAAATTCAAACAGCTTAGGAAAAATATCATCTAAAGGTACTTATCAATCCCTACTCAAACCCCACACAATGTGAGTGAATAACAAAAAAAATACAAAAAAATGCTGCTCCAAACAGCTTTTAAAAAGTCATCTCAGATGTGGGACTTTTGAATGCGAATAAAAAGGGGTTTTCAAAGTGATATTTTCAAGTAACACTCTGAGTTAATTAAATTCACTTAAAGTAAGGTATCCATTTTGTTTTGGAGAGGTTAAGAATGTGACAAAAATTGCTCAAAAATAACAACCATTGCTTTTGGGATAAATATCAAAAACAAATGTACTTATTAAATCCGACTCAAAACCTCACAAAATGTGATAAAACCCCATCAAAAAAAACAGATACAAATTCTGCTCACAAACAGCTTTTAAAAGGGTCATCACAGATGTGAGGCCCTTTGGGTGTGAAAAAAATGTAGTATCAAAGTGACAGTTTGGAAATACTTTTGGGGAGCAAAACAAAAAATTTGCTCATTTGGGTTTAAAACTCTTTGTGCTAAAGAGAGGACTAAAAAGTGTTGCTTTTTTGCAGGGGAATTTTTAATTTCCGTCACATTCATCTCCATTTTGTTTTCAATGTGTGGGGACTGCCTTTGTGACCCTATGTGACAAAAATAAACACATCTCTGAGTGGTTTTTGTGTTTACTGGGAAAGGGTCACTAGCATCAAAACCCCTCAAAACTATATCTTAATTAGACGAGGGAGCGAAGGGGCTGAGGACACAAATTTAATTTAAACGGGCTTATTTTTTTTCTTCTTACGTGTTTGTTGTTTTGGTGTGTACGCCGAAAATCAGCCGGAACTGCTGAACAGATTGCGCTGAAATTTTACAGACATCCGGTACGAGTTTTAAATGAGAAATGCTAATCAAATCAGCATGTGCTAATCCATTGCGATTTAAAACCCACAATAAAAAAAATGCGGGTTAAAAAAAAAATTAAATACGTATTTTTTAAAATTTTTTGTGTAGTATTTTAGAAGAAGTTTTTAAGGTGTTTTGCGGGAAAGGAAAAAAAGGAAATTTATCCCACGGGAAATTTTAAATTTTTTTTCGTAACCCGATTATTTGAGAATATAAAATTAAAGGGTGGGATTTCTTTGGGGGGCCCAAAACCCCTAACCCCACCCGATTTCGCCACTGGTGGAGTACACTTTAAAGGAAAGGTTTTTAAAATTAGTATAATTATGTGTAATTGTTTGGAAAGAAGACTAAGATCCTTTTAAAAAAAAACAAACGTATAGTATTAAAAATTTAAAAATAAATTAATTTTTAGACATTTGGACATGAAAGAGGGGCCCCGAAGTGTTTTTTTTCCCCTTGAATATCACATTCTGCGTTTCTTTCTGCGTTTTAATCCTCGATTTTTAGTTAGGCGCTATCGGCCCACATTAATTTAAAAGTGTATTTTTTGGGTGAGCCTAAAATGAGAGAAACGAAGTTCCCTTTCCTCCCCCGGAGAAAAAAAAAATTTGTTTTTTTGTTGTATTTTTTTTTGTTTGTTAAATTAACCCCGAAATTTCCCGGGTTCTCCAAATTTCGGAAAAAATTTTTTGGAGACCTTTGAAATCTCTGAACTTAGAACTGCCACGTTTTTGAGCGCAAACAAAAAATTTTCTCATGAAAATCCAATTTTTAAAAATTTTTTTCGATTTTTTAAAAAATTTCTTTGATTTATAAACACTACTGCTTTATCCGATTGTAATGATTTGACACATGGGTGCTCACATGTCTATTAAAGGGCTTTGGGGTTTTTCCTAGTAAAATTATCCTTATTGAAATTATCATTTTTTTGGGGGTATTTTTTTGGGGCGGATCTACCCCCGATTCATGGGTTTATTTTTAAGATTTTGCAGTTTTCCAAAATAATTATTTAACAAAAAATGTCTACGTATTTAGAGGGGGGGGGGCGAGTTCTATTTTGCAAAAACCCAAAGGGTTTTTTTTTTAAAAAAAAATTCCACCCCTTAGGGGGAAAATTTGCAAAAATTTTCTACGAAAACAGTAAAAAATCGAAAATGGCAAAAAAATGGGTTTAAAAAATTTGCTGGGCAATCAAAAAAGGAATCTCAAGGGGGGGTTAGGAAAAGGATGAATCCATTTTTGAAATTTTTAATATTTTGTTTGGAGGTGCTCCAAAAAATCCGAGGGGGGCTTCAGCCCCGGCACTCACGGAGTTTGGCGCCCCTGCTTTTTAACACCCAAAGCATACACCGCCCTTTTAAAAAGGGCTGAAAAGAAAAAAACATGAAAATAATTTTTGAAACTACCCCTTTTGACTGTCCTTTAAATTTAAATTGTTTCTAAAATTATGTTTTTAAAATGAATTATTTGTGACCCTATCGAAAAAAGAGGGGGAAAGATAATTATGTTGTTTCTATCCAAACTGTCCCGTAGGGGGCGATCACAAAATAATATAAATCAAAAAATCAATTTAAAAACGTCAGGTTTAGTTTTTGTTTTTTCACACCGATATATTCTAAATGCACAAAAAAAATTTTTTTCGTCTAAATATGAAAAAAAAAACCGGATATCGAAAATAAAGAACTTTTTGGGGTTTCTAAAATTTCATACCAAAAAATAGCTTTTCCCCAACCCCCCTGCGTCAGCGTATCGTGACTGCATGTCAAACAAAATGATCAAAAAGGGGAAAAATATATTTTTTCAGACTTTTTAACCCGCTCATCACAAATTTCGTTTTGTATATAATTATGATATGTTGTATTTTTTAAAACATTTTAAATTTTTAAATATTCATACTTAAATGCTAGACCAACTTAGAAATTTTAAACAAACTTGACGATTATAAAATGTTAAAAGTACAATGTATGTACCCACAGGATTATTTAAAAAATTAAAAAAAAAAAAGGCAGTTTTTTAAAAAGAACTGAATGAAAAACAAAAAATTTCAAATATAAAACGAAAACCTAACAAAAAAGGGGAAAAAAAATTTTAGATTGTATTAATGAGAAAAAAATTCCCGTAGGTAAAAATTTTGTTTTGTTCCCGAAACAATAGAGTTTATTTTTTTTTTTGCATAAATAAAAATTTGTTTTTAAAAAACTATTTTAAAGTGTGTGGGGAAAATCAGTTGGAAAACCGTGTGTTCCCCTACCAGTTACTTTTATTCAAAAGCATTTTCCCAAACAAAGTCCAGTGAAAATCAGTTGAAAACCAGTATGATCCTCTAACGTAACATCCAGTCATATTCAGTGTCAACTAAAGCCGTGAAAACGCAGTTGAATCCGTGTGTTCCTCTACCAGTTTTCAGCCCCGTGAAATGGGGTGTCAAACAAAGTCCAGTTTGGGAAATCAGTTGAATCCAGTGGGATCCTCCCACCAGTTCCCTTTAGCAAATCCAGTGTCAAGCAAAGTCCAGTGAAAGGGGGCAGTTTAACCCCGTGTGATCCTCTTTCCGTTACATCCAGTCAAAAACCCGTGGGCAAGCCAAAATCCAGTGAAAGTCATTGAATCCAGTGTGTTTCCCCCTACCAGTTTTTCCTCCAGTAAAAACCGTGGGCAAGCAAAGCCAGTGAAAATCAGTTGAATCCAGTGGGGTTCCTCTACCAGTTACTTTCATTCAAATCCAGTGTCAAACAAAATCCAGTGAAAGTCATTTTAAACCAGTTGTTCCTCTACCTGTTAGAAACCAGTCAAAAACAGTGTCAAGCAAAGGGCCCCGTAAAAAAATCAGTTTTAATCCAGTGTGATCCTCTACCATTACAGCCCGTGAAATTTACTGTCAAGCTAAGTCCAGTGAAAGCCCGTTGAATCCCGTGTGGGTTTCCCCTACCATTTTCAGCCCTTTAAATCCCCTGTCAAGGGAAAGTCCAGTGAAAGCCAGTTGAAACCAGTGTGTTCCCCCTACCAGTTACGCAGTGAAAAATTTTCTGTCAACTAAGTCCAGTGAAAGCCAGTTAATCCATGTGTTCCTCCCACCAGTTTTTTTCCGTGAAAACCCCTGTCAAGAAAAACCGGGAAAACCATTTAATCCAGTGTGTTTCCTCCCGTTACAGCCAGTGAAATTTACTGTCAAGCTAAGCCAGGGAAGGGCCGTTGAATCCAGTGTGGTTTTCCCCCTACCCGTTAAGCCCCGTGAAATCCACTGTCAAGCAAAGTCCAGTGAAAACCAGTTTTTAAACCCGTGTGTTCCTCTACCATTTTCTTTCATTCAAAAGCATGGGCAAACAAAGTCCAGTGAAAATCAGTTGAATCCAGTATGTCCCCCTTAAAAGTAACATCCAGTCATATTCAGTGGGCAACTAAAAACCAAAGAAACCCCAGTTAAAACCAGTGTGTTTTCCCCTACCAGTTACAGGGCCTTTAAAAAGCGTGTCAAGCAAAGTCCAGTGGGAAATCAGTTGAAACCAGTTTTATCCTCTACCCAGTTTTCATCCAAATCCCAAAACCACTGTCAAGTTTTAAATCCAGTGGGAAAACCCCGTTGAATCCAGTGTGTTCCTCTACCATTTTTCATCCCCGTCAAATCCCACTGTCAAGTTAAAATCCCGTTAAAGCCAGTTTAATCCGTGTGGGTTTCTCTACCCGTTACATCCATCAAAACCAGTGTCAAGCAAAGTCCAGTGAAAGCCAGTTTAATCCAGTGTGATCCTCTACCTTACCCAGTTTAAATGGGAGTGTCCCAAAAAAATCCCAAATGAAAACCAGTTTAATCCAGTGTGATCCTCTACCAGTTACCGGGCCCTTTAAATGCAAGGGGTCAACAAAGTCCGTGAAAGCCGTTTGAACCAGTTGGGGTTTGGGGGGTTCCTTCCTTTTCCAGTTACATCCAGTCAAACCCGTGTCAAGTAAAATTTCCGTTGATTCCAGTTTGATCAACACCCCCGTAATCCACCGTATCGAGTGTCAAGCAAAATCCATAAAAACAATTTGTTCCGTGTGGGTTTCCCTTCCCAGTTACAACCAGTTTGTTCCCGTTTTCCCATTGTTTTCCGTCTTTACTAGTGGTTTCCTGCCATTCATTTGTGAAACCCCATGTAAAATCCAGTTTTGGCCAGTTTAAAAACTGGAATTGGGGAAAGTTTTTTTTCCACTTTTTCTGCCCGTGAAATGGTGAACTGGATCATACTGGGCTGGGACTTGGAAATTTTTTGGGGAGGGCACACGTTTTAAACAACCGTTTGATTGACATACAAGGGGAACTGGTTTTCATGTTGAAATCCCCAATCCTGGCAAATTTCCTGAAATTTTAAAATAGGGAAAACTGTGGGCCTTGTCTGGAAAAACGTACAAAGGGAAACCCTGGCGCGGGAAAAAAACGCTTTTAAATTTTTTAAAATTTCTGTAGAAACTTTTTGTATCAAGAGTTGGGCTAATTTTTTTAAGTATTTTGAATGGTAATCGACAACCCAATACATCCCTTTTTTTTTTGAAAATTCAAAAATCCGATCCAACCCTTTTTTCCATGGATGGTCTTGGGACCTCATGGGGTAAAAAAAGGTTGCTTTACATTATTGTTCCCATATTTTTTGACCCTATAGAACATTGTTGACAAGGTTTTTAAAACCTTTGACATATTCGGCCCGAACAAAAGCATCCCTACACGTTCTTTTTTTCTTTCTATCCCCAAATGCCCATCATGTTGACTTTAAGCATTTCTTTTTTTCATAGTAAATTTTTTTGGTTTCTATGAAAAAGAGAAACTTTTTTTAAAAAATAATCCCCGTTCTTTAACAATCATTTCCCTATAGTTCCAGTATGGCTTAAGACACTCTTCTACTTCATCGATTTTAGTAGGCCATCCTCTAAAATACAATTGTTTAAGTTTAGATAACACATCATCGTGTTCTGTTTCCCTTTTAAGTTCATGCAATTTATCTGGTGATACTGAGACATTACTTAAGAACATAGCATTCACTTGATACTGAACCTCTTGTTCTAAACTTTCATCTACATCTGTATCATTAAGAAATGCTCGAGACAATGCATCAGCTACATGCATTTCTTTGCCTGGTTTGTAACTAACAATTAAATCATACTTTTGAATTCGCAACATCATGCGTTGCAGACGCATGGGAACTTCGGATAAAGGTTTTTTAAACAATATTTCCAATGGCTTATGGTCAGTTTCTACATTCACTCTCTTACCGTAGACATACTGGTGAAACCTTTCACAACCGAATACAATAGCGTTAAGCTCCTTCTCAATATTTGCCCAACGGCGTTGTGTATCTGTCAATGCTTTTGATGCGAATGCTATCGGTCCATTGTTCTGCATAAGTACAGCCCCTACCCCATTCTGAGAAGAGTCTACTGATAAGGTAAGTGGTTGATTTGCATCAAAATACCTAAGTACAGGAGCCTGTACAACCATATCTTTAACTTTCTGATAGATTGCTTCATATGTTGCATTCCAAGTCCAATCTACATCTTTTCTAGTCAACTGACGCAGAGGTGCTATTGTGTTTGAATATCCATCCACAAACTTAGCTAGGTAATTAACCATACCAATAAATCTCTCTAAATCCTTCTTACATGTAGGACTGGGGCATCTCCCTAACAGCCTTGACTTTATTTTCATCGATTTTTAAACCTTCACTAGTCATTTCATGACCTACGTAAGGCACGCTTTCTAGGCCAATTTTACATTTAGCCCTGTTTAACTTTAACCCTTTTGCACGAACCCTGTCTAATACACGTCTGAGTCGGTCATCATGTTCCTGCTTTGTACGTCCCCAGACTAGAAAATCATCGATATAAGTCTCGACACCTTCTATCCCTTCAAATATTTCCTTAACTATACGATGAAATGCCTCAGGGGCACAACAAATACCATATGGTAACCTCTTAAAGGCATACCTGCCTTGTGGACTGTTAAACGTACATAACCTACTGCTTTCGTGATCCAGCTTTATCATCCAAAATCCTGAATTGGCATCGAGTACAGAAAAATACTTTGCTCCATTTAATTTAGTCGATACCTCTTCAATCGTGGGAAGTTGATAGTGTGACCGCTTGATAACTTTGTTTAAATCCCTTGGATCTAAACAAACTCTAAGTGAATTATCTTTTTTACTTATCAGAACCAATGGGTTGACCCATTCTGTTGGTTCACTGATTTTCTCAATAACTTCTAACTTTTCCATACGTTCCAGTTCCTTAGCTAGCTTGTCACGTAACATTACAGGTACTTTCCGGGGTGCATGTACCACTGGTGTTGCATTTTCCTTTAAATGTATGCGAAATTCACCCTCTAGACACCCTAACCCTTCGAATACATCCTGGTATTCTGACAAAATTTGTACACTAGGCTTCTCACTTAGGTTTAGACCTACAGAATCTACTTTGATCAGCAAAAGATCTTTACAAGCCTTTAGGCCTACAATTGGCACAACTTGTTTGTCTACAATCATAAACTGTAAATGAATTTCCTTGCCTTTGTACTTACATGGAATAGTACTTTCCCCTATCATAGGTACTAGGTCACCTGTATATGTGGTCAACTTAACCCTACTTTTACAAACTTGATTCTGTGCAAATCCTAACCCTACAAATGTGGATAATGCCATAACATTTGCTTGTGCACCAGTGTCCACTTTTAACGACACATTTTTACCATTTATGTTAAAATTTTCATACCACTCATCTTTAGAAGTGAGTGTGTCCACTGTCAGATTTCCAATCACTAACACTGAGTCTAGGCCTTCATTTTCGTCAGCTGCTACTTCATGCACATTCACTCTCTTCGTGGGTCTAGGTTTAGACATACCTGTACCAGTAGAACTGTTACTTAATCTGCAAAACTTGCCAAAGTGGTTCATCCCTTGACACTTGAAACACTTCCGTCCAAATGCTGGGCAGGTCTTGGGAGGATGATTCCGTCCACACCTCTTGCAAATGAATCCAGGGCGTCCATCGCTCGGCGTTGATTTGGATCTATCTCCTTCTCCAGACTGCGTTTTCTTCCTCCATGTGGTTTTCTTCACTTCATCCACAGCTAGGCCTAGGCCTAGGCCTGTGGCATGCTCGACCTCGGTCCCCAAAGCTTGAATCTCTTGCTTCGACCGTTCAGCACTTTGACATAAAGTGATTGCTTTTTCCAATGTCAAGTTGTTAACTTCTAACAACCTTGTTTTTACTCGCATATCCTGAACACCACACACAATTTTGTCTTTTATCAGACTGTCCCTGAGCTCTCCAAACTCACATGAAGCACTTTTCAGTTTCAAATCGGTAACCCACTGATCAATTGACTCACCTGGGACCTGATTTCTCATGAAGAAGTTATGACGTTCTACAGTTAAATTTTTTCGAGGAGTGCAATATTCAGTAAATTTTTCAAGTATTACTTTCAATTTCTTCTTGTCGGCTTCAGATGCGAACTCAAAAGTGTTGAATTTATCAACAGCTTCCTTGCCAGCCACGTGCAAGAACAAAGCGCACTTGACATCCTCATCTTCCTTATGATATTTCGATGCAATTAAGTAAATATCAAAAGCTTGTCTGAAGTTTTTCCAGTTTACAGATACATTACCGTCGAAATTCAACGGCGCTGGCGGATCTAACTTGTCCATATTCACCGATGATTACAAATTAATTTTCTAACGAAATTAATCCCCACTTCGTAACACCATGTTGTGTTTCAATGTGTATCTTTATTTAGATTGCTCACCGCCAGGGGCGCTACATAATATGTTCATGGTTACAATTTCAGGTTACAAGATTACCAACATTAAAGACTAATATACAACACTTACTGAATGCTGAATGTTATTGTATGTCAAGCATTGGCGCGATAAAAGTAAACACTGCAAATCTGTGTTGTGATTGGTTTAAAAACATCAATCATGCACAGCCACCTAAAGTTAGAGGCGACGGTATGGCTGTAAAGCACTCTGCCACGAGCAACATCTAGGAGGCAGTGGCTGTTAAGTTAGCGGCCTAAATATCTATCATGAACAGCAACCTAAAGTTAGAGGCTAAGTTAGCTCAAATCAAATCAAATCAAATCAAATTTTATTTTCTTACTTACAGTTTACAGTTTACAGACATGTACATAGCACAGCACATTAAGTTATTAGTAAGAAAGAAAAGCCCAACTAAGACTAATTGTCTTGTGTTTGGGCTGTGTTAGAAAAATAGTTACTTATACTACATGGCCGCCATAATACAATACAGTGAGTGATACAATATAATAAGTAGATGAGGAAAGAAAGTACAGGTTTATGATAGGAACATTTCACCTAATTCTATATACATTTTCTCTTAATTTTAAAATAATATGAAATATAAAATATAAAATATAAAGTATATAATATAAAATATCAGACATTAACTTAGAAATAAAGTTATAATATAATTTATTCCACTCAAATCAAATTTATGTCAACTGTGACCTAAAACTAATTCTAAAACTAATTCTAAAACTAATACTGCTACTACTAAGTTACTACTACTACTACTACTACTACTAATTCTAATTTCTATATTGTGTAGCTATATGTTTTTCTATTTAGGTTACGTACTTCCACACTTTTTGAATATGTTATTCATTGCAATTAGGTCTTCCAAATGTTGTCTGTCATGCTCTAGTAGCCAGGTTTTAATTTTTGTTTTAAATTTAATAAGGCTGTTTTCATTTCGAATATTTGTAGGTAAAGAGTTAAAAATTCTTGGTGCTAAAAACTCAGAATGGTTTTGGCCGGTAGTTGAGTTTTTTCTGGGTATGTTCAGAATTTTTCCACAGAGATTACGGGTTGAGTAGTGAGGGTAGTCAATGTTTTTGTATGTGTACTGTTTGGGGTTTTTGAATATATGTATTAGCACCGTTTTTGTATATAGTTGCCTAAGATCTAAGATATTAAGGGTAGTGTATAATAAATTACTAGGGAAGGTCATTGGTTGATGTAAGATAACTTTGAGGATTCTCTTTTGTGCTATAAGAATCTTCTCCAGATGAGTTATTTTACCACCTCCCCAGCCAATAATTCCATATTGTAGAGTAGTTTGAACAAGTGCAAGGTAGATTGTGCGAATTAAATGATTAGTTAGAATGTTTCGTAGTCTGTAAAAGATATATGTCATTTGGCTTAGTTTATTTGCAATGTTTTTGGAGTGAATATCCCATCTAAGATGACAATCAATGAGAATACCAAGGTATTTGGTGTTGTTTTCTCTCTTGATTTGGGTACACAAACAGTCAGGTTGGGTACTACAAGATGCATGATGTATTTTTACACTCATATCTAGATCAGGTTGAGTTTTACATTTTAAGGATACTGGTAAGTAAATTGTTTTCTCTTTATTAAGAGTGTCATGTTCAAACTTGTAGTTTTAGCCACCTTGGATTTGATTAGGTATACCTGTGGAGAGTTTGTAGAGGGACCTTGGAATGGCGGAATAAATAGACCTGACAGTACTAAACGAATACATCTTTTATCTCCATCTATCCTCAATCATATTACATATTTTCATACATAACAATGGCGACGAGTATCGGATATAAATTAAAGAGTATTTTTAAGTAAATATAAAAGTGAATTCAACAAAAGTCTAAAAGTTTTCGAGTGTTTTATAAAATATAACCTCAAAAAAAAGTGCACCACGTTTTTTCAACATGTGTGATCCATCAATGTTTCCCCCTTTCAACTCGAAAGATCCTAACCAGAAATGGGAAAAATGGCTAAAACGATTTGACATATTCTTAAAAGCCTCAAACATCACCAATGCAGAGAGAAAAAAAAACATGTTCCTATTTCTAATGGGGGAGGAAACATACGAAGTCCTAGAGTCACTTCCAGGGAACCAGCTTGGGGAAGAGTCCTACGAAATTCTAGCACAACGCCTATCCTCACACTTCAAACCAAAAATAAATGTAGACTTCGAGATTTTCACCTTCAGGCAGACAATTCAAAATAACACAGAATCAATAGACCAGTTCTATGAAAGATTACTGAAACTGTCAAAAAACTGCCAATTCCAAAATCCAGAAAACGAGATCAAGGCTCAAATAATAGCACACACGAATAACAAACGAATACGGCGATATGCCCTTCGAGATTCTCCAACTCTAGGGGAACTGCTAGACACAGCTCGTACATATGAAGCCACAGACACCCTAGCCCAGCGCATGGAAGAAATCTCGACCAGGTCAAGGACGAACCCGAGCGTGGAGTCGCTCAATGCAGTAGGTTCCCAATCTAGGCCTAGATCGGGCCTACAAACCCAGTCAATGCAGCCATCATTCAACAGGCCCAGGCCTAATACAGGCAGGCCTATCATCACTGCTCAGAGTCCGGCCAGGTTTTCAGACAATCACACCCAGGGCCATCACGCTCAATGTCTACAAGAAATGCTACTTCTGTGATCAAGTCTGGCCACACGAGGGAGGACGCTTAGCTTGCCCGGCCTACAATAAAGTATGCTCCATCTGCCAGAAGCGGGGTCATTTTCAAAAGGTATGTAATTCAAGATATATGCATACTCCTGTTTACTCTACCACTACAGAGTCATTAGAGGACTCTAGGCCTAGGCCTATGCATACTCCTGTTTACTCTACCACAGAAGAGTCATTAGAAAATTCTAGTTCAGAGCAGCAAACAGGCGATGGCACAGTATGTCTCATCAGAGGAGGAGGAAATCTTTGTAATATCGTCAGCAAATCACATGTCTGTAGGCTCTAAAACCCCCAAAGTCAATATTGGCGTAAATGGGGCACAAGTAACGTTCGTTTTAGACACTGGTGCTTCAGTCTCAATCATTAGTGAAAGAATACTCAGAGAATCTAAAATTCCATATGAAACAGTAGGAACTTCAACAAAAATATTCTCGTATGGTTCTACAGAACCCATGCCTGTAATAGGATGTTTCATTGCCACTCTCACCAGCGAACAAAAGTCAGCACAAGCAATGTTGTATGTTGTCAAGGGGAATAGTGTCCCACTTCTAAGTTACTCATCAGCAATGAGTCTTGACTTAATCGAAATAAAGACTCAAGAGGTAGGATTTGCCACAAACTCGATTTCCACAGTAAAATGTACCAAAATAAATTCCCTAAAGTCTCTCACGGGAATTGGTAAACTCGAAAACTTCCAAGTCCACTTACACATTGACCAGAATATTAAACCAGTAGCACAAAAACATCGAAGAATTCCATTTCACATACGAAAGTCCGTAGAAAAGGAAGTTGCACGTCTCGAAGAAATGGACGTATTGAAAAGGTGTACGGTCCAACACCATGGGTATCACTTATTGTGCCAGTCCCAAAACCAAATGATCCCGATACAATTAGACTGTGTGTAGACATGAGACAGCCGAACTTGGCTATTAAACGTGAGAATCATATAACCCCAACAATTGACGATCTTATTTCTTCACTCAATGGAGCAAAAGTCTTCAGTAAATTAGATCTTAACGAGGGCTACCACCAGCTTTTGCTGGATGAAGAGTCCAGGTTCATAACCACCTTCTCGACACATATCGGTTTAAGAAGGTATAAGCGCCTTAACTTCGGTATAAATGCGGCAAGCGAAATATTTCAAGACACTATCAGGCAGGTCCTTAACAATATTAAAGGTGTGATAAATATCAGTGACGATATCCTGGTTTATGGAGATACTCAAGAAAGTCACGACGCAGCACTAGCCCAGGTATTACAAAGATTGGAAGACTCGAATCTCACTCTCAATTTAAAAAAATGTTCATTCAGTCAATCTACACTAAAATTCTTTGGATACATGTTTCGGAAAAGGGCATCGAGGTCGATCCGGATAAGGTTGAGGCAATCTCTGTTATGGGACCTGTGATGTTTTGTTATGACACAACAGCTGACTGGTCACCGCTGCATGATGTGGATGCAGACAGCCAAATAGAAGGCTGTGTTTGGTCATGTGACCTAGGGCCTGGTGACTTCCGTTGCCCGTTGGTTGTAAGCCATGACATAAGAGGTTTCACTTATGTATCGTATTCCCTGTTTCTATTAATTAAAGAACCCAATCTAAGTTCAACAAACGTGTTATTAATGTAACTAATAACAACCCTAATATCATCTCATGGTGTCAAGAAGTACGCAGCAGAAATACAGGTTAGGATTCAGACGATAATAAAAGATAAGTGAACGCATAACCTCACATTCGCCGACCACATGGTAATTGATAGCCTAGAATCACTTACAATTAGCATTTTCAGTGTAAAACATAGTAACTGCCAAAATAACTTGAGAAGAAAATGTCTAAAGAATATAGGAAGCCCCCCGAATTGGAATTGTCGGGAAATGTCCATCAAAATTGGAAATTCTGGAAGCAGAAATTCGAAATATACATGAGGAAGTCAGCAGTTGTCAATAGACCTAGGCCTACTGATGCATTCAATCCAGCAGAGGAGGCTCAGCTGATTCCACCCAATTTCAATCCTGATATCTTGCCACGGGTGCAAATGTCAACCAGTAATGGTAATGCTAATGCTTCAAGCTCACAGGTACTTTCACCTGGTAAAGCTGTTCCCACTGGTAATAAAAATAATAATCAAACCCGGAGTGGGCGCATTATCAAACCACCTTCTCGATTTAATGATTATGTTTAATTTAAGTGATCACTATTTGCAATACTGTACATGTTAATATAGTGGTACATTTAGTAGTAAAGAACATTATGTATCCTCTCCTTATGGTTCATCAAACATGTGTATTGTCTATTAATTATTGTAACTGGAAATTTGGTTGTATTTTTCCAACTCCCTTGTTTCAGTATTGAACTTTTAAAAATAAAAAGGGAGATGTGATGTTTTGTTATGACACAACAGCTGACTGGTCACCGCTGCATGATGTGGATGCAGACAGCCAAATAGAAGGCTGTGTTTGGTCATGTGACCTAGGCCTGGTGACTTCCGTTGCCGGTTGGTTGTAAGCCATGACATAGAGGTTTCACGTATGTATCGTATTACCTGTTTCTATTAATTAAAGAACCCAATCTAAGTTCAACAACGTGTTATTAATGTAACTAATAACAACCCTAATATCATCTCAGGACCTCCAAGAAATGTAACAGAAGTACGTAGTCTACTCGGTATGTTGCAGTTCTGCGGAAAGTTCATTCCGGACCTTTCATCCATAAGTGCACCAATCCGCCATCTAACAATGAAAGAGGTTGACTTTCAATGGGCCTGTGAGCAACAGGAGGCACTAGATAAACTCAAATTTCAACTCCAATCTAGCAAAGCGCTAGCATACTTCGACTCATCTAAATCACTCCATTTAACAGTCGATGCCGGACCAAAAGGACTTGGAGCAATCCTCTCACAAAAACATCCAAGCGAACCAGACGAAGTCATTGCTTATGCAAGCCGAGCTCTAACACCAGTCGAAGAACGTTATAGTACGATCGAAAAGGAAATGCTAGCGGTTGTATATGGAGTAGAACATTTCCACCTGTATCTTTTTGGAGCAGCTAATTTTATCATACACACAGACCACAAGCCCCTAGTTCACATACTAGGTAATGCGCGCTCAGTGACGTCTGCTAGACTAGAACGTTTGACTCTCCGACTAATGCCATACTCTTTCCAAGTCCTACACAAGCGAGGAACTGAAAACCCAGCAGACTATATGTCGCGCCATCCCCTACCCTTCAAGAAAACTTCGTCCCGAACTCCCAAGACTCCGGAGGAATACATAAACTTCATTGTTAAAAATGCCGTCCAAAAGCAATGTCATTGGAAGAAGTCAAACTCGCTACAAGCAAAGACGATACCCTTCAGGACTTAATTAACATCATACAATCACCAAACCCATCCACGGAAATTCGAAAACATAACCACCTACACTCATTCTGGAGTATCATCGATGAGATCACCACTGCTGACGGCATTCTCCTTCGAAACAATCTAATAGTAATCCCTGAGACTTTACGTGTGAAAGTCGTCCAACTTGCCCATCGAGGACATCTGGGTATGGTCAAGACCAAGCAACTAATCCGTACAAAAGTGTGGTTTCCCGGAATCGATCGGAGCGTGGAAGAAGAAATCAAAACTTGCCACCCATGCCAGTCAATTACCAAATCCAATTCAAGAGAACCTATCATGTCAACTCCAATTCCCAATCATCCATGGGAAAACTTAGCGATTGATTTCGACGGACCTTACCCAAATGGGAAATACCTTATGATTGTCACAGACGAACATTCGCGTTACCCAATCGTGGAAATAATCTCATCAACCAGCGCAGAGATAGTAATACCAACGCTACGGCGATTGTTTACATTGTTCGGGATACCAGCTCAGCTAAAATCAGACAACGGCCCTCCGTTCAATAGCCAAGCCTTTGCTGATTTCGCATTAACGTTAAACTTTCGTCACCACTGTGTCACACCACTATGGCCCGAAGCAAACGGGCTCGCAGAGCGAAGCGTGCAGAATCTACGCAAAACAATACTAGCGGCCCACCTATCCAAACTTGACATCCAAACTGAACTAGATGCTTTTCTTCTCAACTACCGAGCTACACCGCATTCTACCACTGGCATCCCTCCGTACACAGCACTATTTGGAAGGCCGATGAAGACCACTCTACCACAACTCCCTTCTGCTGAGATATCAACCGGACAATCTTCAATTGCAACCACTGACGCGGAGAACAAGAAGAAGGCCAAATCATACGCCGACGCAAAACGTAAAGTTTCCGAAAGTAAATTCAAGCTTGGAGACTTGGTACTTGTCAAAAACAAAAAAATAAACAAGTTGACACCTCCGTTCGATCCAGTCCCATACACCATAACCTCAATCAATGGTTCCAAAATAATCGCATCCAGACCCACCAAAACAATAACCCGAAATTCATCCTTTTTCAAACCATACCACCACAAAAAAAATAACTCGATGACCCTGGAAGAAAACGAACATTCAGAGGAAGAAGAGGAACTGCATGATCATCTACAAGGGAACCCTAATCCTGGGAACCCTCCAGCTAGAGATCTCTATCCAGCTCCAGCACCCCAGCGTCCACAACGAAATCGTCAACCTCCTGCATACCTGCAAGACTACGACTAGCCTAGAATAGAAAATGCACTTCATGCAAAGTAAAACCTTAAGTTAAAGAAATGCACTTCATGCCAAATAAAACCTAGAATAGAAATTGCACTTAATGCAAAGTAAAACCTTCAGTTTAAAGAAATGCACTTCATGCCAAGTAAAACCTTCATTTGAAAAAAAGGGAGGAACTGTCATGTTCAAACTTGTAGTTTTAGCCACCTTGGATTTGATTAGGTATACCTGTGGAGAGTTTGTAGAGGGACCTTGGAATGGCGGAATAAATAGACCTGACAGTACTAAACGAATACATCTTTTATCTCCATCTATCCTCAATCATATTACATATTTTCATACATAACAAAGAGTAAGATAGTTTGTGTTTAACCAGGAGTATACACTCTGCATCACTAGATTAGCGAGGTTAAAGGCTTGTTCCCAGTTAGAGCCAGTCACGATAATAACTGTGTCATCAGCATAAGTTATTCGCGAAAAAAAGTCTATCGAAGCGCTGCGGCGGCGGCGCGTGTACTACGCATTGCGGTATTGGTTGTAATTGGCGGCGATCATCCCATAAGTAAACAAGGCTCGTTGACTTCGTTATTATGTCTCTATAGCAAATACAAATGTTTGTAATAGCTACTGCTCCGTTCCTAAATGCAACAGTAAGGGGAAAGTTGTGTGTTTCCATCTTTTTCCTAAAGACCTGACGCTTAGAAAGAGATGGGCACACGTATTGAAAATCGGGAAAACTACTAGGGCTAGCCTATGCCTAGGGGGGTAGGGCCTAGGCCTATTACAAAGTATGTAGGGCCTATGTGTGTGGCTCATACTTTACAAACCAAGAAAATATTTTAAAATAATAGGTTAATGAAGAAATATAAATCCATTGCTTATGCCTAGGCCCTTGCAGAGATGCCTTTAGGGTAGGCCTAGCCGCGAGCTGTCAAAATGGGCGTAGGGCTGGCCTAGGCCTAGACTATAGTCGCCCTAGGCCCTAGATATAAAAAAAAACACAGTCGTAAGCCTAGACCCTAGGCCAAGAATGTACAATTAAAACTCTTTTCTTCACCAGGAACGGCCGTTTCTTTAACGTAGCACATTTCCTTCTTTGGTCTTGGAACATACAAAGTTCCTGCAGTCAGTTGCCCGCCACTTCTTCTCAAGATCGGTGCAGCTGATCTTCAAGTGAGGTGATGTAAATCGTAACTAATCAGGTTCTCTATGTACCTCGTAACAATCATTGAATTGCATTACTGAATAGAATAGACAATAAATAGGTAAAGGAAGGAACTAAGGGCTAGGTAGGCCTAGTCTAGGCAATGTCAAGGTGACAGCAAGTAATGGCCAGAAGCAGCTGCCTTGTGCACCTGTTTAGTCAAATCATCACGTACTGTTATACTTAGGCCTACTTAATTTTTAGGTTTGTAAACAAAGTGTAAAAGTCTCAAAGCAGTCTGTTTCTGCCTTTAATCCCACAGCATAGGACCGTCCTAGGCCCTAGTAGGCTAGGCTATGTGATTTGCTTCCTAAACACCTTCCCCCTCCTTAATTATAGGCCTACGGCCGTAGGCCATCACCTATAAACCTTATAACTTCGTCCCACCTAACCTTAGGGTTTTCTGACATTACAGATTATTATTTGTATTGGACAAATTGCACCCGAAAATACATGAGTGGAGATGGAGTGCGATCACTTTATACCGCAATGATCCGCCATGTTGTTTTTGTAGTGCTGCCATCTACCATGACTTTTTTTGGCCAATTATCTTTATGTTGGAGTATAAGTCACATAATCCATTTCTAAGTTAGAGGCCTAAGTTGGTTATGAATGAGCCTTTATTTTAAAACCTTTATTTGGAAGCCTTCCAACAAACTTTTTCAACTTTTTTTTCAAAAGAGACTATATTTCTATAACCTTAATGTCCATGTAAAATATGAACATTGTAGTCCCACCCGATGACGGCTGGGTAACACCAAATACCGTAATATTACACTACGTTTAATACAGGAAAGATGGCTGTGTTTCCATTGTTGTGGGAGGAGACAATTTGGATCAGCGCCCCTGGCGGCATTGGCGTTACATTGGGCGCGAAATTCAAATACTGGAGTTAGCGCATAGATTATTTTACCGGGTCGGGTTTGAGTGTAATTTTCCAATTGGACAATTACGTTACACGACAAAACAAGGGCAAGATGCCCCTGGGCAGGCTTAATACATAATATTACTATCGAAAACACTTAAACTCAGACTATTTTAGTCGCCACTTCTTGCACCTGAGAGGAGTAATCACAACACTAAGGTTATTAGTGCCCTACGGTTATTTTTTTTTTAAGATTGGGGCGAAAGGGGAAACGCGGTGGTACACGGTGAGGGTAGGCCTGTGCTATTCAGAAACAGACAGGGGGAAGGTTGGCGGGGTAGGGGCCGGTGGGTTGTGACGAAATCAGGCCGGGGGCTGGCACGGGGAGGGGTGTTGGGGGTTGCCCCACGTCGTGATCGTTGTCGCCTGCGTCATCGTCCGTCTTGTCATTGTCGTCGTCGTCGGTGAGGTAGTCAAAGGGAAGGGGAAAATTTCTCGAGGGCAGACGACGTCCTCTTCTTTGCTTTGTACGATGAGCATAAGAGGTAAGCTCTGGGCCATCTCTGGGCCTATTTGACTCCCCGGGTTCAGGCATGCTGAACCCATCTGGACACTCAGACGGTCGCGTGGATAGACACACAACTTGGTGTGCATATCATGTATACTGCCACTACAAGCATTAAAACCGTATAGTAAGGCATGGGGAGGGGTTGTCATTCCTTTTTATTTTATGCTTCAGTGCATAGCAACAAAAATAAGATTAACATATTATATTGCATCTTTATTGCAAGTGTAGCTATGGTGAAAACAAATATTATGATCATCCTTTATTCATTTTAGGGTTAGGCCTATTACTAATATTAAAGTGTGCCAGGAACTAGATTAGTAACACTTTGTATACACATTTAAAAACATGTATTGATATCTAGTTCTTCAGTAACCAATACAAAAATATTAAATACACAAGAACAATCAATACAAATACGTAGGCTAGTGATAATACGAGTACCTTTGAGCATGTCTGTCAAGATAATAATATAATAATGACATGTTTATGTTTTGTTTAGAGCAAAGCAGTCACTTGTCTCCCGATTTAACGCCTTCTTTAATGTATTTTAATTGTTTGGCGTCCAGATGGCCGTGGTAATGTAACTCCAATGCCACCGGGATCGCTGTTTTTAGTTGTCTCCCGTTTTACAGCCATCTTTCCTGTATTAAGCGTAGTGTAATATTATGGTATTTGGTAACACCTCGAAATCACCCCAACTCTGCTTGGTGTATAAGGTGCTTGAGTGTGTAGCGCACCGCGGCTTGGCTGCGGCGCCCTAACGGGCACCTAGATACTTACCAATAGGCCATGCAAGCCACGTAGTTATCGTCCCACTAGCTGCTACTAAACAAATGCTATAGGTATTTTAAAAATCACATAATAATTTATTGTAGGATTAAATCGTAATGAATCTAGCTGATTTTGTTAGCAGTTCTCAGTAAACTCGTACCGGATGTCTGTTTAAAATTTCAGCCCAATCTGTTCAGCGGTTCGGCTGATTTTCGACGTACAGACAGACAGACAGACAGACAGATAGAAGACAGACAGACAGACACACAGAATCACAGAATGAGAGCCGTTCGAGTTGAATGGAGACACTCGGTCGCTCCGCTCCCTCGTTTAATTAGGGAGTGAAAGTTTTCTCTAGGCCTGACTGTTCTGACGATAATGACGACACAAACCGAATAAGACCTCAGATTGCCAGGCGTAATTTTGTAATTCATCTTCAACAAGGATGATACAGAATGTTTCTGGTGGAGGAAGCGGGGCTAGCGTCTCCCAAACTTTACGTATAAATACCCGGCACCTCCACCAAACACGACATTTCATTGCACGAACAGAACGTTTAACGCTTCATTTGGTTAAGGGCGCGAAAACCGTTGGGTCATAATACGCTACTCTATACTAGGGGATGTGGGAGAAAAGTCCTGAGCTGATCAGAACCAGCCACAGACAGAGGGAGGGAAGAGGGGAGAGTTCCTCACGTCGACTGCCGGAGCTCGCCCCTAGTTTCAGGGAATTTTGTCTCTTATTTATATCCATACACATTTAGATTAATATTGTTCGTAACTTACATGATTTTTGGATGAGCGAAGCGAAGATTCCATTTCACTACACTGGAGAAAAAAAATCCGGAATGTTTTTTTTTTTTTTTTTCTTTCTGTATTTTTGTCTGTCTGTTAACACGATTCCGGCTAAACCGATACTCCGATTGCGATGAAATTTTATGGAGGCCTTCGAAATCTCTGAACTAAGAACTGCCACGTTTTTGAGCGCAATCGAAAAATTATTTCTCATGAAAATCGCAATTTTACGATTTTTTTCGATTTTTAAAAAATTTCTTCGACTTATAACTCCTACATGCTTTATCCGATTGTAATGATTTTTTCACAGAACCTTAATTTTATGAATTAATATATTCGTGTAAAATTTGTGCGCAATCGAATAATTATTTCTTATGAAAATTTCAATATTACGATTTTTTCCTTTTTTAAAATTACGATTAATTAAAAAAAAAAAGTTAATTTTTTATTTAATTTGATTTAATTTAAAAAAATTTCAACAAAGTTCTGATTTTTTCACAGAACAACAGAAAATCCGCAAAACACATGGCAGCTCAATTCACCAATTACGCTCATCCAACAACGCGGCGGGACTTAAGCGTTTTCCTAGTATTATATTATGAAAAGTTAGTAAGTTAGTGTTGTTTTAGGGCACTCAACAATTGAGATATCAGTGACCATAAATTGGCAAATAAAAAATTATTGATAAATAATTATTGATTTTGTTTTTTTAGAAATATGGATTCTTATAAACTTACATAGATTAAGGTTTTGAATCTCTGTTCGCTCGACTGACTGACACCACATGCAGTATAGTTGTGCGACATTTAGAGCAATCACTGCAGCAAAGATGTGTGTGGCTAGTTGGTCTTGTGGTTAGCGTCTCTGCTTCCAATGCAGTAGGTCCAGGGTTCGATACCCGTATAGGCAGAAGATTTTAAACCTTTGATTTGGACTTAAGTCCATTAGTTCTTAGCTAAGGTATTTGTAAACGGTGACTTCAGAGCCGTCCTAGCAACGAGGCACACACACGAGGCAAAGTTGTTCTTAATTAATCGGCTTTGTTCATTCTGGCTTTGATCCGCGGGTGTTCACACTGTCCATACCACTGATTGCTATATTTCCTATTAAAAATTATCGATCTTTGGTTAGTTATCGCTCACTCGTCTACAGGGTTGGCTTGGTCTCTTTGGTTTAATGTCCCCCACTAAAAATCAGTTATATGACTGAGTGGATAGACTCTAAATACGAAATTATGTATTTTATTTATTTAGCTAAGGGCTCTACAGTGTCACACTCAAAAATGATCCAAGAGATTAACAGAAGTATAAAAAAATCGATGATTTTTATGGTCTAGAATTTTGACAAGCTCAAAATCGACAATCACGTGATATTAAAAAAAACTTTGATAAATTAATTGTCGATAGGACTAAATCCGCGCTTGACAAATACGCAAATACAGTCTGTCATACGTCGGATGCTTTCTGACCGAGCGAATATAGCCCTAGTTTTTACTTCACTTTATGCACATTTGGATTAAGGGCGCGTCAACCGTTAGGTCACGATGCATCACTCTAGCCAGGGGTATATGAGGAGGAGGGTCCCATGCTGGTCAGAACCAGCCACGGGTATAGGGGAGGAAAGGGGGGGGGGTCTCATCCCACTTAGTCTTAGGTGCCAACCAGGAATGTAGCAGATCCGGGATCAAATCCTCCTATTTGATTGGATTTTTAAGTTTCTTGATCTTGATAATTATTATCAAGTCCACCATCCCAGGTGTTTTCCTACCAACCAAGTAAAAACAAATGTAAACACTCTTGATCTGGGAGTTCAGTCAGTGTCGTTGACCTTGCATTGCAACACTCGTGGCTCCCAATCAGTCTTATCACTGACACTTTGACCTCTGACCTGTTATCCTCACGCCACCCAGGGCTTTCATCTTGAGATGGATTTTGCATCTGAGTCGACTCGGCGAGTGTGGATTGGATTTAATAAACACGCCATAGCTGGACCGTGTGTTGGGTGTTTGCTATAGGACGACGGACATCTTGTTTGTCTCTTGCTTCTAAGTCCACTGACGTGGTGTTGTTCACGGCTGGTTCTATAAAGCGACGACTGTTATCTCTCCCATCATTCTCAGCTCAGAGCTTTGTCGTATCATATTATATTATCTCTCTATCAACATGTACAAATTAGTGGTCGCCGTGCTTATTATAGCAGGACTTCAAATCGTCCGTAAGTAACTCCGACTGTTTCAGTTTTTGATTTCTGAATTGTATTATACATTAACAATAACTACGGGAGTAATTCACTAATAACCAAATCGAGAAATCTAATTAAGAATCTTTCTCAATTTTGCATTGCTCCAAATTTGCTACATTAACTCATTTTCAAGGGAAACCTTAAGTTATTATGCTTTCTATCCTGTCGTCAATTGTTTAAGTGTTATTATTTCTAAAAACACACCAATGTCATTTCAATACGATGTTACATATTATTTTTTAAATCATATTACACAGAAGAACCAATATAAATGTTTCAGAATGACAGAATCAGAAGCACAGGTCCACTGCAAGAACATGGAGTTGTCTTGTTGCACAAAGCTGTCTTGTGTTTCGATACCTATCCGATTTGGAAACCCGACACCCGGGTTCAAATTCCGCTTGAGTTGTTTATTATTGTAGCTCTAGAATTGTGTAAATTGTGTGTCGAAATAAACCCTTGCTGTATCTGCACAAGGTAAATTATATTACAATCAATGTATCGGTGGTCTGTGCAAAGGCTTCAGATTCCTTGCAGTGCTGTACTATGTATTCAGAACTCATAATAGAAACATTTCACAAGTTTGTTGGACGCAAGATCGGTTGGGCATTGTTTATATGTCCGTCCGGCCATTGGGGATACCCTGGTTGGTTACCAAAACATTGTCTACCATCACAAAATTTAAAACAGATCTAAAATCACATCTTCTTTCTGACACCTTTTGACTTCTAAAAATATGTTAAAGGGGCTAAAATTCAAAACATTATTTTTTACCACATGATCTATAGCACAATACTACACTAAAATGACAGTTCAAAAATTATATCTTGTAACTGTGATTGAACACGAATTTTTCAATTTTTTTGATCCAGAAATTTGCGAAAATTGGTGTTTTGGGCAATTACTTAAATCGGCTTTAACCTGCTTCTTTTTTGGTCCACATAGATACTAGAGCATAGTACCAATCTAAATTGCCCCTTTATAACATCGTGTCTTGAAACTGTGCCCAAATATACCCTCAAACATGCAAAAATATGCATTCCAAAATCACACCCCATCTTAATAATCAGCATATTTTGACCGAACTACTTGCTCAAATTACAAAACAAAATATAGAGAATTTACAGAAAAGGCTGTAGAGTACGTCAATAATGGGCAATATTTTTTTGGATCAAAATCCTCCAAGGTCACGGGGCATAAAGATCGTCCCCACGTTATTTCTTATGGGAGATTTTTGCCGCAGGACCTAGCTCGAAAAATGTCATGTTTGACAATTTTTTCGGAGGTCATGGTGTCCCCAATAATTTTTCTGTTGATTGCTAAATTCATTACTAGTTAGCCTGAAGAAATATATTTTTTGAGTTTAGCGGTTAAATACCCTTTTAACTGTTTGTTATTTTGAATTTATTTTTTTGGTTTCACAAACTAACTTTATGTGTCAGGCAACAATGGTATTTATATTATACTTGTTTTTGTGTTTATTTTGGGTATGTGTTCCGTTCTCTGTATTGTAACCTTTATATTATAACTTTTAATTTGTCTGTTACACCCCACAGTTCAGTCATGTTCTGGATTTGTGTGTTTTCTGATCATTTATACTTACTAAATTTAGTTTTGTATGTAATATATATTTTTTAAATGAAGAAAGTGTGGACAAACATCTGTCTCACAATCTCTGATGTCTTGTCTCCAGGTGTTGCGTCCTTCAACCTCAACATCAGGCCAGACCACGTGCGTGTTGACTATCTCGCCCAGTCTGTATCCTTCACCTGCTCAGCTGACGTGGCCCTCGCCGGGTGTCAGGTCAGGTGGTGGGACGGCTGGAATACCAAGGCAGGTCCGCTGCTGGAGCTGAGCCGGGGGCCTCAGTCCCAGGCCGACCCTGACCACCTGGACAGCGGGCCTAACCGGCTACAGCTACAGCGGCCGGGGTCTGGGGCCGGGGACTGCGGGGTCACGCTGCAGGTGGCGGGTGGAAGCTATGGATGGTCGCCTGTCGCGTCCGAGCCGAGGGTGGAGGCTGGAAGTACACCTGGGCCAGCTTGTTTGCTCACAGTGAGTTGAACCTTCACACAGTAAAGTATCTGTAACAACACGGGATGTGAGACACGTCCACCCACCCTCACAACCAAGGACGGAATATTGCAAGAAACCTCGACCACGTCACAGTAGAGACAGAGAGGGCAGTCAAGCGGTGATTGGGGTTTCTCAAACTGGTTTAATTTATGTTGTGGGTCGAGGGTCTTGTGTGGCAGAGCCAGGGCACCATATGCAGTATCTCTCAAGCACAGAGTTAGTGCAGGAGTTGAGATATTATTTAGATAACATTTTGCACAGAGATAGTTCACGAACAGAAAAGTTGAAATTTGAAAAGTTATTTTTTCGAAACTGGTAAAAACTGGTTTAAACCAGCCCCGGTTTAACATATTTTCAACCGTTTGTGTCACACACCCCGTCCGAGGTGTTTAAAGATGTGGGATCGACAGCCTAAACACATTCGTGTTGACCGTTTGGCTCAGGACAAGCTCCCTAAATTTTACATGTTTAAAACCGGTCTTAAGACAGGTGACACCAATATTGGTCCAAATGAAAATATATTTTCACCACATCATCGGTCCTGTTGAGAGAATATGAATTTGAAAAAAAAGGAAAATATTAATTTGATTTACCGGTAAGTTAAGGCTCAAATTTGGGTAAAAACAGGTTTTTACCATGTCAAATCTAGGGTTTTTGTCCCAGTACAAAAAGGTTAACATCATCGTGTTCAAATGGTCGATATTGTATCTAAAAACACCTCGGACGGGGTATGTGACACGAACGGCTGAGAATTTGGTTAAAATGGTACTGTTTTAAACCAGTTTGAACCAATTTTTGAGAAAGAATTTTCCACGACTCTACTGGATTTTCCGATTATCACCCGGTGTAGTAGAAGTTTTTCTTGTATCGCCTCGCCCTCACTTACACTGTACTTGGCGAGATACCCCACACACAACATGCTGCAGGTGCTCCCCACCCCCCCCACTCAGCTCGGTACTTGTAGTTGTTGTTGAGCCAGAAAGTGACCCAAGCAACAAGTGTTCAAACTCTCACTCTGATATCAACAAGGTTTCCTGGTCCGACATGGTTGGCTGGAGTTTAACACTAGACAGTCTTGACCCGGTCTAGTCTGAGTGACAACAACACGGAATGTGTTTCTTCCTCGTTACAGACTATGCCCCCCTCTCTCACACCTGGACACAGAGTGAGCTGGTCGTTCTCCCGGGCGGGGAGGCGAGGTTCATGCTGAAGGCGGGGGAGCCGCTGAGTCTCTGCAGCTTCTGGCTGCCTACAGTCTGTTTGGGTTTCGCCTTCCCACCGGGGAGCCGGTCTGCCAAGCACCGGTCGGCATCTCTACCTCGGGGCCGGACTGCAGAACGGAGAGTGTGGCCTCACGCTTACGAACATCAGCGAGGCGGACAACAGACCGATCAGGAGTTATGTTCAGATTCCCGAACGAAGTATGAAGAAAGAAACATTGCGCTCGTCGTGGCACGTGAGTCTAAGTGTATTACTTATAAGTGTGAACCAGATTTATTTGGTCCAGCATTATTATTGTTTTTATTTCATTTCTTGTTTAATATATGCTATGAAGGTACATTTTTTGCAAAACGTAATTCCACGTCTTTTTTCCACATCACCGGGAGAAGAAACCTTCTACAGGGTTATTATTATAATAAAAACGTGCGGTTAATTTATTTGTGGGTTAAAGACCATAAAACTCAATTAAAGTGGTATTGCAAGATGATCAGGCCGAGCCAAGTTAGTGCGGGTGAAGCAATATTTGACAAACGCCTATTGCACCTACCCAGTCTCGAACGGACAAGTTGAATCGTGAAAGATAACTTTTATGAAACTGGTTCAAACTGGTACCAGTTTCACTTTGTTTTTAACCGTTCGTGTCAAATACCCCGTTTGAGGTGTTTTAGAATACAGGACCGACTGCCTAAACTCGCTGGTGTCAACTGATTTATGCTACGACAAAAACTCTACATTTGGCATGATAAAATCCGTTTTTTGCCAGATTTACCAATAGGCCTAAAAGGTGCAATTGAAAATATTTTTCTTAACATCATCAGAAACGATGAGAAGATTGGTAAAAAAAAATTGGTGAAAAACAAAATTTGGGTTTTCTCATCTTAAACCATTTATGTATATAACATAAATCAAACACAAATGTTAATTTCACAGGGTATATCCCGGGGGAATCTCCCGTAGCTCATGTACTGTTTTGTTTTCTCTGTACCTAAACAATAAGTTTCCTCAGTTGTTTTCTTCAGTCATACCATGGGGTTTGCTTCAGGTCGCCCCACTGCACCAACTCTGAGCCTGGTCTTCCGGAAACAACGTCACGGCACCAACTCTGAGCCTGGTCTACATGGGAGACAACGTCACAGCCACCTGTGAGGTGCAGGAGAGTCCCTTTGCCAAGTGTTTTTCTCTCAGTCATGCCAGGGTGTTGCTTCAGGTCGCCCCACTGCCCCAACTACGACCTGGTCTACACGGGGGGACAACGTAAAAGCCACCTTGAGGTGCAGGAGAGCCCCTTGCCCCAGTGTTTCTCTCAGCCCATACCATGTGTTGCTTCAGGCCCGCCCCACTGCAACCAACTCTAGCCGGTCAAACCGGGACAACGCATGGTCACCTGTGGGGTCAGGAGAGTCGACCTGTTGCCTCAGTTTTTTTCTCTCATCATGCCATGTGTTGCTTCAGGTCGCCCCACTGCACCAACTCTGAGCCTGGTCTACACGGGAGACAACGTCACAGCCACCTGTGAGGTGCAGGAGAGTCGCCCGGTCGCCAACATGTCCTGGGTCCTGGGCGACGCTGTCATCCTCAAGGACGTTATCACTCACGCCACGGCTCAGGACGATTGGAGGTGGCCCTGGATGACGGGGGCCATCAAGCAGACTCTCACACTACAGCTGCAGCCCCAACACAACGGCAAGGACTTGAAGTGCGTGGTCTCCCACGTCACCTTGGCCCAGCCACTGGAGGAACGGAGGACTATCGCATTTACTGGCGAGTTATTTCAATACGTTGTTTTTTAAGGATATTTGTTTTAATTTATCAATGGATGTTCGTTCAAAAATCTTGTTAACTGCGTGCTATTAATTTTCACTTTCTTCCTACATACATCCATTGAAAACTATATGAATGAATAGCAATATATCTTGGGGGGATTTTTTTTAATGTTTAAAATGATGCTCAATAACAGTTAGTACGTAGAATCTGCTCGGTCTCAAGTTGTGAATGACTGCACTGTGTAAACGTCACCTGGTGTATTGCATGTGTGGGGTATATGATGTGATGCTAATAAAGATCTCATACTGAAGCACATATTATGTAGGAAGTGACTTTGATACATTACTGATCAAATATACATTAGAAAGGAAGGAAGGTCTGACTTATGTTGGAGGAAATTAAGTTTTATCTGAAATGAATTTTTCTCCACATTCAATTAAATGTCCCAAGTTAAAAGAACACGATATCGAGTTTCAAAGAAGTAGGAAATCCACCATTACAAATAATTAATAATAATAGTGTTGAACCAATTGAAATGATAAACTAACTTCAATTTTATTTTTCAGTCCCAACCACCACAGCCACCCCCAGTACCAATGCCAGCACCGCCCCAGGCCCGAACTGTCTCGCTACAAACTACCTGGACCTTCTCTGCTGGGAGTACAGGGAGAGACCTTCACAACATGGTAACACCTCCTGTCCCAAGGACGAGGTGCACGAGTATCGTATCAGAGAGGCCGAGGCTGCGGCCAAAACAGCGGAGATAGAGGAAGAGACGGCCAAGACGAAACTAGAGGCTGCCAAGTCCAGCGCAGAGATAGAGAGGAAGAGACGGCCAAGGCTGAGAGGTCTGCAAAATCAGAGGTAGCTAGAATGAAGCTAGAGGCGGAGAAGATTGCAACTGAGGCTGCCAAGGTAGCTCTAGAGTGTGCTAAGTCCAGCGCCAAGGCAGAGGAGGTCCGAGCACAGCTGGAAGTAGATGCTGCTAGGATGAAGCTAGAGGCGGAGAAGATTGTAACAGAGGCTGCCAAGGCAGAGAAACTCGCTAAACTAAGAGCTGCTCAGAGATTAGTACAGATAAATGTTGACGCTGCCCTCTCTCATGCTAGGGCTGAGGATTCCTGGGCTCAGAACGCCGGGGAAGAGCTACAGTTTGAGAGGGAGCGACGCACTAAGAGCCTCCAACACTCGCAGAGCCCTCACAGTCAGCAAGGCTAAGGCAGCGACCAACATTCTCTTGGTTACCTGTTTACTTGGTGTATTCTTTACAGCACAATCTGAATAAAAACAGTACATTTTAATATGGATTTGTAACCACTATTACCACACTTGCATTTATTTATACCAATATTTAAAATGATAAATTTATAAATTCCCACTCATTCGACATGTACAGAAATTAATTCGGAACTCTATTTGCATATTACTCTACTCCAATATTCAATTATTTTCTGGTCGCAATAACATCGAAATTAGCAACAGTTGTAAGCAGCTTAGGGCATTAACATCCATTTTACGAATTTGTATGTAAACTTAACAACATAAGTTATTTGATAATAAATAATATGAGTAATTGTAAAACTCGATATCAATGTTATTGACCTATGTTTCTAGGTCAGTTATCAGTGTTGAACTTGGCCTGTGACACGAGAGTGATAACACTGTGAGGTCACCGCGTGTTGTTCAAAGCCAGGCGGTGTTGTTACCAACCAAGATTAGACCGGTTTAAAGTAACTAAATAGAGATTAACTTTTTATTTTAAACATAGAACAGAAAGAATTATTGTCGCTGTTTTTTAGGACGGTTTCAAAGAATATAATATTAATGTGAGGCTCGTTGGTCCTGTGGTTAGAGTCCCTGCTTCCGATACAGAAGGTCTTCAGTTCGATTTCCGCTGTGGGCAGAATCAGGGACGTAGGCAGGATTTTGATTACGGGGGGGGAGATGAATTTCAAAGTTTACAATAAGAAATATGTAGAACTACCCACAAAACCATTATTTCAGGAATAGTACGCATGTTGGTACAATGGGGGTCTGGGGCGCACATGTTGGTACAATGGGGGTCTCGGGCGCATAGCCCCAGAAATTTGTTTGATTACTAACATTGCAAATAGCGACATTTTCTTTTGTCGATACGCAATTCATAAAGTTGTGAAGATCCACATACTGTCAGTTTACAAAATCTTGCCATGTAGGGGCCTATATATGTATGCGGCATACATATACAGTACTGTATGCCACATGTGACATAGTACATGGTGCTATTTAGTATTGTTATTACCCAGGGGCGTCGGCACATGGGGGCAAGGGGTGGCACTTGCCCCCCCCCCCTGGAATTTCAATTCAGAATGTTCAGAATGTGGAAATGTTGTTCCGTGTACGGCAGAGCGTCTTCTGTTGATTAATAGCCAAGTTACAAACACAGCGCACTAGTTTTATTTTGCGTGTGGTTGCATACATATCGTCGTATATTTTAACATCTGTGCGTCTTGTAAGAGTTTAGTTAGTCTTTGGAAATGTCGTTCCGTGTACGGCAGAGCGTCTTCAATGGCGGACGGAACTAGCGGCATGGTGCCGACGGCAAAGTCCTCGATGAGTATGGATAGCACGAGTTGGGCGGCGTGACAGTTCTTGGTGTTTGTGTTCCACGTGTTGGCAGTCTTGAGGAGCGACTCCTTCTGGTCGCTGCGTAGTTTACTGACCGTCTCGCGGAGACCGATCTCGTCTCCCTTCGACAAGACCTCTGCGAACACAACAAGAACATTACTTTCAGTGACTTTGACCAACAGCTATCTTAAAGTGGAGTAGGCTGGCCTTGATAGAAAATAATGAATACAAAACAACTAAACCTACTACTGTCTCCGACTCCGACCAGTGAACAAGGTTGTTTGAGCCCTACGTTATGTTGTTTTGTCATGTGTAAATACTTGTTTCACTTCATCTTTAACAGGGCTGCCCAACACTTTAAGGTAAGCTGTTGGTTTACAATTTACATCAATCATCACAAAACATCATTCTACACTGAACAAGCTAGTAGGCATCCAATCAACTAAAACTATTTTACAATTTACACAGATTTTGATGTGTACCAGTATGATTTGTAACTATGTACCAGTATGATATGTAGCTATGTACCAGTTTGATTTGTAGCTATGTACCGGTATGATTTGTAACTA
This sequence comes from Sweltsa coloradensis, assembly GCA_024449915.1. NCBI lineage: Eukaryota > Metazoa > Arthropoda > Insecta > Plecoptera > Chloroperlidae > Sweltsa > Sweltsa coloradensis. The sequence continues at coordinate 51,914 of JAMZAV010002665.1, forward strand.
TGTACCGGTATGATATGTAGCTATGTACCAGTTTGATTTGTAGCTATGTACCGGTATGATTTGTAGCTATCTACCAGTATGATTAACCTTTTAAGTGCTGAGTATATTTTGCACTGTTCATACCCCTGTGCTGAGTTATTTTTCACAAAAAGCAGTTTTCGGAAAAAAATCAGAAAGTGGTAAAATAGTCTCAAAATTGTGTTACATGGTTAAAAAATCATTATTGTATCTCCAAAATTTTTAAAACACCCCCCCCCCTTTAAAAAAACATCCCCCCAGAAACACAGATAAGTGGGTTTAGCACCCAAAATCATGTAATTTTTTTGTAAAACCATTATTGTCTCTTCCATGATTGTAAAACAAACCCAATACAACCCTCCCCCCCAAAATACAACCCCCCCCCCCCCAAAAAAAAAAAAACACAGATAGAGGTGGTATATTTCCTAAAATTATGTAACACGTTTGAAAAAAATAATTATCCTGTCATACGACTTTATACCACCCCAAAACACCCCCCCCCCCCCCCCAACCGAAACAACCTTCCCCCCCAAAAAAATCCCCCCCATTTTTTTTTTTTTTTTTTTTTTAATTTTATTCATTGTTGTAGGCCATGCACATGGTCGGGTGTTCAAACACTTGATTGATGTTTGCAGTTTAGAAGTTTTTCAATGTGTGATATTCTTCGAAACATGGTACGATGCACAGTGGAACACTACACTCGTTACAACAGTATCGCGTTTCCCGACGTTTCTTCAACCGCCTGACAGAATTATTGCAGACATGGCACTCTTTTGTTGGATTCAACTTTTTTTCAGTGGGAGGGATTGTTTTAGGGAAGTGCCTTTCCTTCAACCGTAAAGGATTGTCTCCACTTGATGGCCGCCCACCTTTACGACTAGGTCGTGCTGTAAAGTTTTTCTCAATCAGTTGCCGAATCAATTCCAATTGGAAATCTGCGAGTGAGGTATTATTACCAGAATGAATTAGATATAGAGCATGTGCATTGAGCATAGCAATATCAATAAGGTGGAAATATAGTTTTTTGTACCACTTTATGGTCTTACGGACACACTCTACAGAGCTCAACAGCATGTCGGTGCGATCTACAGACCCCATGTTTGCATTGTAGGCAATAATGCATGCTGGTTTGACAATTGGTTCGTTGGTCCTGTAATCAACTTTACCCGTGGGTAACTCCTCATCTTCATGAATCGTGGTCAACATGTGTACGTCGCGCTTATCTTTCCACTTCATTGCCAACATATTATCCGTGAAGAGAACCTGACGATCCCCTTTATTTAATCTTAGGTTGAGAACCGGCAGACCTCTTCGGTTTTTACGAACAGTTCCGCACGCATTTGTGGCATTAGCGTGTAGAAAGTTGAACAGGCTGGGGCTTGTGTACCAGTTATCAACCCAAAGGGAGTGACCCAACCCTAAATAGTGCTCCAACAGGGTGGTTACAACCGATCCGGACATTCCTAACCCATAAGGGTCCGTTATCTCGGTCCCTAGACCCGTGTAGACTATAGTGTCAAGCACGTACCCCGTTTCAACATCGCACATAACGAAAAGTTTGATCCCGAATCGGTGACGTTTATTAGGTATGTACTGCTTGAACTGTAGCCGACCTTTGAAAAGTACCAAACTTTCATCTATACAAATGTTTTGAAAGGGAACAAAGTTGGCTTTGAAGGCATTTCTCTGATGATCAAGAACTAGCCTAATTTTGGAAAGTTTGTCGCCATCAACTTGGTGGTCATTGTCCGAAAAGTGCAGCATAGACAGTAGCAAGAAGAATCTGTCACGAGACATGAGACGTGAATACAATGGTTGAGCTAGCAACTCATCGGTTGACCAATATTCATGCAACCTTAGCTTCTTGCTACGTACCATAAGCATGAATACTGCAATGAAAACATATTGTTCCTCAATAGTTGTATCTGTCCACTTATTCAAACGGGAATGTGGCGAAAGCTGTGCATTTATTGTATTAAAAATATAAAAACGATTACACTCTTGAGTAATTTGCGCCATCAGATCCCTCGAGAAAAAGACTTCAAAGAAATTGACTTCCTTGAAGTCGACAAATGCAGCTTGATTTTGGATTCCACTATTAGCAGCATCAAAATCGTGAAATTGGGGAGTGAAATCTACACCGGCGTCATCTGCTGTCTGCCAATGTAATGGAATGACCGGAGGCACAATCCGTTGGTTAGGCATAGGTACTGGTAAACGCTGTGGTGGTGGTGGTGGTTGAACTTGTTGGCCTGGTCCTAGAAGTGGTAGACCTACAGCTAAATCTACATCATCATCACTGTCACTGTCACTTATATTGTGATGGACTGGAACCATCCTCCTTCTTTTGACGACAAGTGGTTCATCATTACCACTGTCATCAGAATTAGCTGAAAATAATATTATAAACCTCATTTATAAAAAGAATCGTTGGCCAAGGGCCTAAAGGCCTAATCAAAACGGTTTAGGCAAACCTAACACCAATTCCAAACTGCTAAAGGGGTAGGCCTAGGCCTATAAAGCCTACAAAATACTAAGTAGGCCTACAAACTATTGACACAAAGGCCATTATATCTAGGGCCTAGCAATGCTGCACATTCAAAGCTCAAGCTAGGCCTAAGGTAAACAGTTTTCAAAATAATACCAGACTTTGGCTAATAATCAATTTGAATGCAGTTCTTGTAAAAAACAAGCAGGCCTAGGCCTATCCATGCGCGTAGCTACATACGCACTATTCTTTGGAACAGGTAGATAAGTTTTTTATTCATCACATATCGTTACACATACAACAGATTTCGACAACAATAAATAAATTGTTTAGTGTTGTGCATTCAGTAATGTGAATAGGCCTAAGGTAGGCCTACATATTGACAGAACAGAAATAACAATTAGGCCTAAGGTTATACTTTGTAAGGTAGGCTTCTACCAATGTTCTAAATCAATCACGGAACATGCAACAGGTAGGCCTACAAAGTAGGGTTAGGTAATTGCCAAGGCCAATATTTGTCCAGCATATATGTTTATTTACCTTGCAAATCAATATCTTGATCATCATACACATCACTGTCATTATCTGAGATTAATTCTTCTTCTTCATCGGACTCCTTTGTCGTAATTATTTCAATAATGTCGCCGTCTCCGAGTTTGCGTGCTTTCCGCGACGCCATTGCACCACAACAACTTTCTCGAAATCCAGAACGGAAGTCGTCGCGTCGATACAAGTCATTCATTGACTGACTGAGCCGCCGACTCTACCCGCGTTACTTGCATCGTCTTCCCGAGAGAATTCAGCACACTTCAATAGCTCACAATTAAAAAATCGAATGATTAGAACGGCGGCAAATAAATGCGGGAAATATGAATGTGCTAGCCCGAGATAACTCGGGCGTAGCACTGAGGGATCGCCGCGTCAGCCCGAGTTAACTCGGGCGTAGCATAGAAAAGGTTAAGGCTATTGTACTACCTCTGGCCGATAATTTGAAAGTCGAAGAAACATGTCTGAAAAGTTTGCTGAATGAAAGAAGGCCTTTAAAATAACAGAAAAAAATTGTGAATTTTTTGGGGCGGGACATAACCTCACTTTTGGAAATTATATTTAGAATTTTGGACAAAAGTGTAATATACAAGACTAGCTGTTAAAAATTTAATTTTGAGAATCGGTTTTCTGGACATAGTTTCTAAACACCTTTAGCTATAACTTGACTATAGCTTAAGAGGCTTGGGTGCGATTCAAACACCAAGTTGAGCGCGTCATGTGCAGTACTTTCGTACTTTTCGAACTACGGGCAGGAAAATCAATATATTTTGATTCTGTTTTTTTCACCTGAAAGGTAACTAAATTTGTAATCCTAGCACGTTGGCCTTTTCCCCATTAAAGCCATAGATTTTTCCCCGCGAATTCTCAAAGTCCATAGAAAATGTCGAAAAATGATCATTTCCGGTCAAAGTTTACTGACTTAATGTGACCAAAAGGGAGCGAAATTGAAAAATCGGCCAACGTGCTAAGATTCACATTACTGTTTTAAATATGCAAAAAAAACACATTTTTTTCGCTCGAAAAATGTGGACGTAGGACGAAAAGTACGAACACCTTACAAAGCACAATTTTGGCTCCACTTGGTGGCGCTCCCTAGCGAAATCAGATCGTCTCTGTCTCGAAGCAAGTAGGGGAGGTAAAGTGGGCTGGATCTGGACACCGGATGTGCTTGTCATCAGATTACATAAACACAATCTGCTATATTGAGGTTTGCTTGCAGCTTTTTACATCGTTGTAAGAATTATAATATTCGCTATCAGAAATTAATGATGATGTTATTGTTGTTCAACGTAACTTTTATTGCCATCATGCTATTCGGACATTGAGTGGTGATAGACGAGAGTGAAGAACAATTACATATAACCTAGGCCTATGCCTTGTGCGGGATTCGAATCCGCGTCCTGCTAGTGTAATTCGCCAGCGTCCCTATGTGCGAGACTGCGACCGCGGACAACATCAGAATTTGAGACTGACTAAATAACATGTGTATCGCGTTCTTTAATTAGTAGACTTTAATTTTGATTCTCCGCAATGCAAGGTTTGTAGTGCTCCCATTCAACCAATCTTCATAATTACCCGCGTTGTAAGAACTAAGCAAATATTGTCTACGATTAGTCTATGTAATTATAATATATATAGTACCAAACCGAACCTTTATTCTATTTTTTAGATATCGTTTAGTTAGCGTTCTTTCAGCACGATAAAGAAAATAACATCGTTTGCTAACGCACGGTAGTCGGGCCTTTCGACCTGTCATATCCATAATAAATACATTTTTGTAGGATGCCCGCTGTAGGTTATACACATAAGATTTAACCGGTGTGACCCTCTTCAGGTGACTAACTAGATATATTGCGAATAGGACAATTGTGAAGTGATGTACGAGGGAATTAAGAGGAGTCAATCCCTTACATTTGCATTAGCGACTGAGAAAAAGCTCGGAAAAAACCTTCATTCAGGATTGCCGGTCTCGACAGGATTCGAACCCGGGGTCATATCCATAGGACAGACATCACCTATGCACTACGTAACGATTGAATTATTATAACAGAATATTTAATTTCATTACTCTGGGGGCAAGCAAGACTGCCAAATAATGCTTGTGGTTTGTTGGTCCAAAAAGGATAGCGTTCCTGCTTCTATAGCAGAAGGTCGCTGGTTCGATTCCCGGCTTGAATCAACCCATAATCCATGGGAAGGGTATCGCATTACATCCACTGAGAGTGTGGCTTTGAAACCGTCCTAGCAACGAAGCACACAAGAAGTTGTAAATGGTTGTTCCGAAGTAGTTATGCCTATGCTGACTCATCCGCGGATGACTCATGGTAATCTGTGAACCACGATTTAAAATGTCCGATTTTTTCGCCAATCGATGGCGTCGTCGGTTCGGATCTCTTTAATGAAGTCCGTCACTGAAATGACATCTTTTCATGGGTGGGAAGACTCTCGTTTTGTGCAATTATGTTTTTTTTAAATCCTTTATTGTAACAATTGTTTTGATTACCAGAACGATAATTATATCATGCATAGAGGCTTGGGCACAATTTAAACACCACGCTGAGCGTCTCAATTGCAGTTCTTCCGTACTTTACGAACTAGGGGAAGAAACATCCTCATGCATATAATTCATTCTGTTGTTTTCTCTGATATTATTACATTCTTATTTCTCGTACATAGCCCATTTTTCCCTGCGAGTGGGACGTGGGAGTTTTTTTTTTATAAAATTACATGATCGCTTATGCACCATGATGTTTCCAAGAATTGTTCAGATCATTAATTTTTTATTTGAATATTTACGTTTTAATATTGTTCCGGGTAGTATACAAATAATTGGTATTTGCTTGGGTAAGTTATAATGTATTGAGTTATTATGATTACTAAAAATATGCATTATATTGAATAATAATTTTAATTCCCCACACCTTTTGGATTGTTATTCTGCCAATGCAACTGCAATCGTCTCGATTAACCTTGAAACCTTATACTTCATTAGTGATTTCCATTTTACTTTAATTTGGCAAAGACTGTTTGTCAAAGCAATCGAAATCCAAGACAAAATCATCAAAGTAAAAAAACCTACATCGTAGTTTTACAATGCAGATCAAATCTCTTCATTACGAGTGAATGCCACTTGCAAAAGTGTGGCCGAAGAATTCAAGAAACAAAACAAATGAAAACGTGAGCATAAATCACATTTATATTTTAGTTTTCTACCGTTAAAAAACAAAATTTATAATTATTGTGCCCTGCGTTTATTTGCTTTACTACTACATCACATTACTAACGTATTTCGTCGCGAGTGTACGTGAATGTACATAGTTGAACTCAATGTACCTCATTCTATAAGTGCATATGTGTAGAGAACCTGGATCTTTTTAAAACTACGTTAATAGAGAAGCGCATTTGGATGTTCGTGTGTTAAAAATTTTCTGGGACCCACCGCCCTAGAAATGTAGCGTTCTCACCGTCCAAAAGTGTGTAACTGGATGTAGTCAAGTTCACGCCAAGTAATTTAATATATTCTAATAGTTTGCCTGAGGCATGAACCTACGCCTAATAATGATAATATCAAATATAAAAATGTATTATATTATAACATCCATTGTGAACGAATAATACCTTACTTATCTGCAAATTTGTATATTAAAACATTGTACTTTGTTTGGTCCTTGGGTTGATTACCACCGACGATAAAACCGGGGAAACTTCTTTATCGACTCTGGTTGCCATGGTTACCAAGGCCTTGGGCTCACTGCCTTTGCTAGGATTTGATAGGAATTATCAAGGAACCAATGGATTACCCAGGCGGTGAGCCCTAATAAATGTCCTAAACGCGCTACGTATCTAGAAGATAAAGCGGCGTTACATATGTGTAAATAAGAATTCTCCAAGTCTACGTTAATAATGTGTAATAATCCTAACTCACGAGTGTAACACATGCCTGTGTGTGACGCATTATAATATAAACTACGATATTTTTGGGATTTTTTTCCGTTTTATTTGTTTGCGATATTTGCAATGTATTTTATATGTATCCGGAGTCTCAAATGACCACAAACCTTTTTTTATTGGTTTTTTATCTTGTGTTTCCGGTATAATTTATTTACTATTAATATTTCTGTCGAATTTGTCAATCCTTATGTGAAAATACGTTCTAAATATCTTGTTATGTGTAAAACATAACTTTCTTTACGAGGAATATCGTTCTGAGATAGGGCTATATTTGCATGGAAGTGAGCGCGTAGCGTAGAATATAATAAAACGAATAAATAAATTCATATTTTGTCTACCCATTCAGTCATATAATGATTTTCAGTGGGAGACAGTAAACCAAAGCGACCAATCCTACCCTGTAGGCCCCGACGCAATCGACGAATGAGCGATAACCAACCAAAAGATCGATATTTTTTAATAGGAAATATAGCAATCAGTGGTATGGACAGTGCGAACAACCGTGGGTCAACCCCAGAATCAAACAGCCCGATTCAGAACAACTTTAAAATTTATTATGTGCCTCGCTGCTAGGGACGGCTCCTAAGTCACCGTTTACAAATTCCTAAGACAATAACTGATGCTAAATCAGCAGTTAAAACCTTCTGACTTAACGGGAATCGAACCATGGACCTTCTGCATTGGAAGCAGAGACGCTAACCACAATACCAACGAGCCACACAATACACATTTGAGTGTAAGTGCCTTGCTCTAAAAGAAATTAAATTCACTTCATATCTGAAAACGATACACATTAATTAAATATAGGCTATAAATACACGATCCAAAAAAAGATGTTTGGACCGCAAGATATATAAAATAAAAACACTTACCAAAAAAGTGTGCACATTTTCAAGGGGCTCTCTTCATCAGACGCGAGGAAGTTTGTTGAAATGTATTTTAATGTATAGCTGTGGTTATTGTTCGTGCGGTGTTTCTATATCAATAAAATCCAACTTGTAGATGTTTTACAAGTAGGGAACGAGTGTAATAAAAACAACATCTCATACTTTCAAGAAACGTAACACGTTTGCGAAGCCACAGTTCCCAGTATATGAAAATGGCTAAACCGTAAATCAGGTAATCGTCATAAACAGTCAAGAGTAATAATGGACATAGACAGTATTACAAAAACGTCTCTGGAGGTTGTTGACGCCACTGACTTTTATCCCAAACAGTGATTGGGGTAATAAACTCGTTTAATTGAATTGAAGTGAAGTGAAACAATTCAAACTAGCTTTACCCGACTAGGGTACGAACCGAGAACCTCCGCCTCTGTATGCGACAGAACACTACACATCAAAAATCTTGCTGTCTTGGTTTATGACGATATAGGGCGAAGGTCAGCATGAAACTAAGAGACATGAGTTTGGGAAACGCAAACGCGATTAGTTTTGATACCGAAAAAATAATATGCACTATGTATAATTAATAAAGAGTAAGCTTGATTACTCGCACTTGCTATGCTCAGTATTGTATTGAGACGATTAGTGTTTAGGACTAGAGTTTATATTTTGAAAACATTACTTATATTGTTTTGTTCAATCCAAATGAAATTGGGTATTTCATTATCACGGGAGAAAACACCAATTTTGGTAGCATATGCCTACTGTGTAAAATATAAAATTATAAATTGTTTTGCAATGTTATTCATTACTAGAGATGACATCGGGTACCCGGGCTACCCGGTTCCAGAAATTACCCGGAGCCGATTTTAAGATCCGGGTATATTTCGCATCCGTTTTTAGGCTAATTCACCAGTTTAAATTACGCGCTACGTGGTTGCAGTCTTTCCCGCAGAGTGTGCCCGCTGCCTAAAGAGTAACTGGAGTTGACAACAGAGCGCGTTGTAAACTATCATGTGCTTCCGTCCGTCTCGGCGAGTCGCGCCCATGCCACGAGTGAGTGCAAGAGAGAAAGATGCGGCAATAAATCTTGGACACTGCCGTCTGCGCAGTATGAGATGCGCGTACGATCCAACCAACTCACACTCACAGCTGACTGACAATGATGGTTGGGTGTAGATGAAGAACTCGCGATGCAATCATCTTTCAACCGATTCACGAAATTCGTAATCACGGCGCATAGGATTGTTATTCCTGGGCTTATCTTCTTTCTTTCCTAGGCTTATCTTGCGACGAGAACTTCAGCGCGGGATATAGTAGTGAGAGATTTTCCCACATTCGATGCGTGTTTGTTGTCTTCTGCTTTCTGCGCGTAGGCCTAGGCCTACCTACAACGAGTTTCACTGCCTGTACAGTGTAATTGGTAAACTAATCTTTGGTGTAATTAAGAATGAAGATCATTGCCTGGTTATCGAAGCGGATCTTTATTTGTGAACGATTATTGCAAAGGTTTCCAGAGACGGAAACGTAGTCAGTCGGTATGACCTTCAAACCAACTAGTAGGCCTAGGAAACATCGTTTCCACACATCGTGACGTAACGGGACCCTGGTACCCGGGTAATTTGAGTGCTGGAACCGGTTCCGAATTTTACTACCCGATGTCATCCCTATTCATAACCATACACCAGAAAAAACTTTCGGATAAGGATTACAACTGGATATTTATATTCGCATTTATCGATGCCAGCGTTGAGTGACTAATATCCCATGCCAGCAATGGAAGTTGACCTTGACAGTGTTATAGTCGCGAGTGAGCCGGGCGCGCAATAAATCAGGCGCTGGCTACTTTGTCGGTGCATTACCAGAGTATTCATTACCCCTCTTTGCTTTGCGATACGCCATGTTTTGTTGCGGTGGGGATGACTAAATTTGTTAAGTTGTTCACGCCTATCTCCCTCCCTTCCCGCTCCCCGCAAGAGCGCAAATTTCCAGAATTGCGCGGGAAAAGTTGGAAGTAAACCTGTTAAATAGTTTTCTGAAAGTAACAGTTGGTGTAAGAATTTTTTTGTCAAACGGTACAAATACGAGTTTTCTACCGTTTGACAAAAAAATTCACGGACTCTTCGGAAATAGTCCACCAAAAAACGGTGCGTACAAATATTTATTTTTTCTTGGGAATCGATTGTGAATTGTTTCTTGGGTCACAATGAGAAATTCTAACTTTTTGGAATCAATGGCATCCATAACTTAAGGGTCTTATTTTTAAATTATATTTTAGTAACGTTTTTGACAATCTTTTAGAAATTGTGAAAAACGCAAAATTTGGGTTTTTAAATCACCATTTCTCATCAGTCATTACCTTTTGAAAAAAACTAATCGTCGTCGTGGCCGATCTCTATTCAGTATTCACCCGACTTACGTTTCACGATCCGTAAGACTTGCAGCGGTCGTTCCAGGGTGAGGGCTAGTTTCAGCGCTGCCAACATCTGGTCGGAGTGCATCAGGTTTGCCAACTGTTGTTCCTGCATCACCTGTTCTTGTGCCTCCTTGCTCTTCTCCAATCTACGCTGCTCTGTCACATCTTTCCACCGGACCAGCTCAGAGTTGGACCCGCCGGTCACTAGGTGGGACTCGTCGCGAGACACTAGACACAAGAGACGAGGCAGTGTTAGTATTAGGCTCGTGCGTATATTAACCGGCTTTGCAAATTGTAATTGATTGCAAGCAATTCCACAGGTCCCGCGCTAAAAGCAGATTGATTTAGGGATAGTCCACTAAGCAAAGTCAGTTGCTGAATAATGAATATTGGCATGTGCTATTAGACCTACTGCAAATGCTTATAAATTAGGCAGCATTTAAAACATTAAGTCAATTAACTGTGGGAACAGATACTAAAACTAGGCCTATGGTAAAATATTTAAAACCGGAAGTTAATAGAATAGAAACTGCTCAATTCCGGTTACAAGTACCAACACAATTATTTTGGAAAGCACCTGCGTAGATTTGGAGTTCTCGATTCCACTATAGTACTAGGAGTTGACGAACAAAACAAGAAACATACATATTTAAATTAAATGAGCCAAACACTGTATTATTCTGTGCATTTATGATTTTGTTTCCTTGAATAGGCTTCATGAATTCATGAATTACATGAAACAATAATTGTTTTCTATGGATATAGGCCAAAATAAGAAAGCTTAACAGGAGAAATAAGATTTTTTTCAACATTTTATCACTTTTAGCTGTTCTATCCAAAGTGTGTGGATATGATTTGAACAAATGATACATGTTTTAGCGATAGATAATTTGTTGTCGCTTTCTCACCTGCCAAGGCCCAGACGCGGTCGTCGTGGTGTTCGAGCGTTCCCGCACACTCGCTCGTCTTTATCGTCCACAACTTCAGGATCCCGTCGGCTCCGGCCGAGATTATCTGGAGACCTTTCGAGATGAAGTCGCCCCGGAGCACGAAACACTCGTGGCCTTCCAGGGTCTGCGAGCAAGGTCAAGGGTCAAGGTCACGTCAAGTTACCCCTCACTTAGTAGGTAGTTGTAGCATTTACATGACAAAAATACAAAGTTATTTTTGCCATTTTTTATTTTGCTAAAAGCAAAACAAAAAGTAACCACTGGTCTGATGCTACTTCCAGGACACTCAATCAAATACTTTCCACCACCAAGGCTTACGTAATACAGTATTTGATAAAATTTACTATTTATTTACAGATTTCCTGGAAATGTAGTTTGGAAGAACTTTGTACGAAGTATTACATGCTGTTACTATTTGGGACGAATACCTGTGGAAGTTGCTAAAATTAATACAATATGTATTTCAATTTTATTTCAAATCAACATAATCTAAGACACAGTAAGAGGAATAGTAAGTTACCGGTAATGAAACGGTACCTTCAGACAGTTGAGTTCCCCGAGTGACCACAGCTTGAGCGTACAGTCGGCAGACGTGGTAAGCAACACTTGGTCGACGGGAGAGAATCTGACGCACCAGATGCCCCGGCGATGACCTCGGAGAGTCCCGAGCAGAGAGAGGTCATCCGCCGACCACACCTGAGAGAGAGAGAGAGATTATCGTCTGACCTGTGCCGAGGATCTATCTTCGATGAGAAAGAGAGAGAAGAGAAAGACACAGAAAACAATCGGGGAGAATGGAAAGACGTTACTAGTAGGGTTGCCGTTTGATAATCGATATATCGATCGATACGATTATTTCCCGAAACGATCGATAATCGAATAGCTCGCCCGCCCGCTCTGCACAACTTCAGAAAATAGTACCAGCCAAGACATTAATCGCTTTATTCCGTGAAAAATGTGTCCACTGCGAGATCTACACCACGCTTAAGGCGTGAAGTACGAAGCGCCTGCACTGCTGCAGTATAGGCTACCAGCATGACGCGTGTGTTTCGGGCCGGCTCGGCTCGGGCGGCTGCACTCCCGCGCCGATCAGGCGCGGATTGCTCAACCTTGGCGCGTCACACTCAGAGCCAATATTGTAGTACATCGTTCAAGGTCAACAAGTATTTTATCGAGATGCATTCCTCCCCACTCCACGCCAACTTGGTATCGCTTTACTTCATTCCGTAGTGCTACGATAATATTATCTTATCAGTTCTCTCACATCAATATTACGTCGTCTTCCAATCTAATGTCCAACATTATTCATCTCGTTGTGTAATAAATATCGGAGCATTGAATAGTTAAACTGATAATATCTCGTAAATGAATAAACGACAATCACAACAAAAGCTGAAATGAAACTTCACAGAACCACGATTTCCAAGAAGAACAACCTTCACAAAGAACACACTCAAGCAGGTTAGCGTCTTGTCTATTCCACGTAGCGCGCTCTCGTAGGGCCGGCCAGACGCATGGGGGGGGGGGCGAAGCTCGTGAAAGACGTTGCTAGCATCGAAAAACCCTGTTTTGAGCAAATAGAAGGAAGAAAAGGATGCACTCGCAAAAGGTCCACGGTCCGCGTCGGTATGCGAACAAGTTTAGGCCTAATTTTTATTCGATTATCGATTATCGATCAATGTTTTTTTAAATCGATTATCGCGATCAATAATCGATTTAACTGGTCCGATTATCGATACCGAAATTCGTATCGAACGGCAACCATAATTTTGTTTATGGTTAATAGTCCTACACATATTTATGCAGTTGATATTAATTCAACCTTGATGACCAAATTTCAAATTAAATTCAAAGGCCTACACAAGGTTTTGAAGGTAGCCAAAAAATTGATGCTACTAATGCTATAAAATGACAGTTGAAAATGCTATTATATGTAGGCCTACCGGTACCTCTACTGAGCATAATAATATAAGCTAGGTACCTGTTCTTAAAGACAGAAGTTATTTTAAATCCAAGTTCAGGTAAAGTTCTAAATATTAATAGACCACAAACTCAAACTTTAAAATTTTGAACTAGAACCGAACTTCAAAGTAAGTTTGTAATTTCAAACGAACGTCCGCCAATGTTTGTTGTTTACCTTGGCTGTCTTATCCTGCGAGCCGGTGGCGACCAGCTTGTCGTTGGGCGAGACGCACACGGAGTTGATGTCCTTGTCGTGCGCGATGGCCGTGTGAGTCACGTTCATCTCGGCGCTGTCGTGCGCGGTTGCCTTGTGGTTGAAGCTCCACCTCTTGAGGCACGTATCCTGGCTGGCCGACACAAAGAACGCCAGGCCCATGTGGCTGAAGCCGACCGAGCCGACCGAGCCGGTGTGACGAGAGCCGACGCCCAGAGAGGTCACGGAGCTGGACTCGGGGTCAAACAGCCACAGACGAACAGTGTTGTCCTGAAAACATTTTATTTTATTAAAAGTCCAATGACATGTAGGCTTACATGGGACACATACAGTATATTGTACATAGGCCTAATGGAAAACAATACAAATAAAACACATTATACAAAATATCAATTGCAAATAGGCCTACATTAATTAATTAATTAATTAATGGGTTTTGGAATTCATCAAGGGAATATAAGGTTTAAACATATTTTTTTAAGGTCAAATTTAAATGATTTAATTTATTTCTGTGAGAGATTATAGAAGAAAATATTGCTTAGCCTAGATACTTTGGACTATGTTTATAAAAAAAATGTATAAAGGACGGAATGAAAAGAAAACATTACTTGTGTGGCGAGTGTGAAAAGAACGACCTACTTTTAGGGAGTGAACAGTAATCACCAAACAAGCAACATAATATTTTCTATGTAAACCAATCCAGAAATTACAAAATCCATCTCAGCGGGGTATCGAACCCCGGTCTCCCGATTGCCGGTCGAGTGCTTTACCCCTTAGCTACCAAGAAGGTTAACTTAATAACATCTGGATTGTTGGTGCATTGTAGATCTGAATAGATTGGTTTACATAAAATCAATTACACTACGGGAGTGTTTCCCGATTAATTAAATTGAGAAAAAATATTTTCTCTTTCATGTAGGGTACATAGAAATAATCAATTGTTCATCCACTTCTTGTCCAATTGGGCTTTGCGCTGCCTTTTTATGACATTCGAAGCATCACCGTAGTTTAGTCAGGGCCTACTATGTTGATGATTCATAGAAGTTAGGGCCGGTACTACGGTGGCGCGAGTCCGCGCGACCTGCGAAAAGCTTTACGCGCAGTGCAAAGCCCTATCAGCAGTTTAGCACACTGTGTGGAAGAGTAGGGTCAACAAAGAAAGCATGTCAATCGGAAAACTTAATCAATTTTTATAGACTGGATGGACAGAAAAAGAAGCATAGGCCTTTGTTCTTTCAAAATATGCTGCAGAAAGTGAAATACTATTACCTTGGAGCTCGAGATTAATAGATTGGGGTTTGTTGTGGCGCTGTTGAGCGCTAGCACCATGTCGGTGTGCCCTCTCAACAGTTGGCAGCCCTTGGTCGCTACGTCGTAGAGCTTTATGTCCGTGCTGTTGGTAGCGACCGCGATGTGGGAATCTCCCGGTCCCATCAGCACGATGTCGAGGATCTCGTCGCTGAAGCCGACCAGCTGGAATCAGCGTCGGACACTTGGTTACTTAGCGTAATAATAGAGTAGGCCTACTTGCACGTACAAGGGTCGGAACAAACCTTCTACTACTGTATAGGCCTGGTACAAGTTACAACTAGGGGTGGCATCAAGGAATAGATTACTTAAACAAACAATTTAAATTAAGTTCTCACAATCGGTTTTCCAAAAATTAGTCAAAATGAGACTTAATCAATCATTCAAGCCATCAAAATTGACAGTTTCTGCAAAGAGACAAATTTATAAAATTCATATAAGTATAGAAGGTAAGGCAGGGTTGCCACCAAGAAAAAATAAAAATCCTGTTTGAGCACATCAAAAATCCTTAGAAATCCTTAAAGGGGTATTTAACCGCTAAACTCAAAAAATATATTTCATTCAGGCTAACTAGTAATGAATTTAGCAATTAACAGAAAAATTATTGGGGCCACCATGACCTCCCAAAAAATTGTCAAACATGACATTTTTCGAGCTAGGTCCCATCGGCAAAAATCTCACATAAGAAATAACATGGGGACGATCTTTATGCCCCGTGACCTTGGAGGATTTTGATCCAAAAAAATATTGGCCATTATTGACGTACTCGACAGCCTTTTCTGTAAATTCTCTATATTTTGTTTTGTAATTTGGTCAAGTAGTTCGGTCAAAATATGCTTATTACCAAGATGGGGTGTGATTTTGGAATGCATATTTTTGCGTGTTTGAGGGTATATTTGGGCACAGTTTCAAGACACGATGTTATAAAGGGGCATTTTAGATTGGTACTATGCTCTAGTATCTATGTGGACCAAAAAAGAAGCAGGTTAAAGCCAATGAGGAAATTTTCCAAAACACCAATTTTTGCCAATTTCTGGATCAAAAAAATTAAAAAATTTGTGTTAAATCACAGTTACAAGATATAATTTTTTAAACGGCCATTTAAGTGTAGTATTGTGCTATAGATCACGTGGTAAAAAATAATTTTTGGGGTTTTTAGCCCCTTTAAATGAAACACCCAAATCCTTAAAAATCCTTTTAATGCCCAAATGTACTAATTTTGATATGGTATCAATATAATCATAATGTAATTGTTTAATTTTTTTTTTTTTAAAGAATAGGCCTATTTTTAATGATTTGAGGCCAAATAGGGTTGATGAGGTATCACCATAAATGCATTTTTAACGATTTTTACGATCTCATAACAGCATTTTATGACCCGGCACCTCCACCACATGCACCAGCCAGGTTAATTTAATTTAGACTACCTACCCGGCACCTCCACCAAAATTCGGAAATTTTGCATTTTTGGTGTAAACTTTGGTATTTATACATCAAAAATATTCCCACTTATCCATATTGCATTGAAATATCGATATTTGACCATCCCTAGTTAAAAACGGCGTAAAACAAGACTTTTTTTTATTTTTTAAATATGTGAATTGGAATAAAAATCCGTTGATCCGTTTTGCACCCTCAAAATCCGTTAAAACGGATAAAATCCGTAAAAACGGCAACCCTGAGGTAAGGTAACTTTTAAAAGGTAGACGAGTACTTAAATAAATAAATAAATAAATAAATAAATAAATAAATAAATCTGTATTTAGAGTCTACCCACTCAGTCACATATAACTGATATTCAGTGGGAAGCAGTAAATCAAAGCGACTAAGCCAACCCTGTAGGCCCCGACGCAATCGACGAGTGAGCGATAACCAACCAAAGATCGATATTTTTAACCCATCCCACCCGCACGGTCAATACGGCGCGCGACCCCCGAAACCACGCACTTTTCAGGCGCGCTCCGATTAGTTACAGAGTTCCACTAAAAGTGTCAAAACTTAACGATCACCACCCCTTCCCAAAACATCCACCCTAGGCCTAGCCCTACGCACATTTACATTTGGCGGGTCTTCATCACTATCTTCATCCACTTCCATCACCGATCCATCATCAATATTTACATCCTCTTTACTACTGTCGTCAATATTTACATCTGCATCATCACTGTCACTATCACTTATAACTGTTACAGGCCTACGCCTAAGCAACACGAGTCATTGTTTACACTTTCACTATCACTGTCACAAAAATCCGAGCCTAAACATCCAAAATCTGAGAAATATCGTTGTTTTTCTTACGCAAACCGAAATCACGCCTGTCAGAACACGCCATGTTTACTCAGAAGTTCGCCAAAATTCCGCTCAATAAAAAGAGTCGATGATAATCGAAAACAAATGAACCAAGTTCATAAAAGTGACGCTAGGTAGAGCCACATGCTAGACATTCTCGAAAAAGCTGTTCGATCGACTTTCCGACCATTTAGTTTGCCGCCTATGCTTATTTGAATGCAGGCGCGCGCAATTGCGTACCAGTACGCTTATGGCTATAGTGTTGGGTATTAATATGCGTACTGGTACGCTTATGGGTGCAGATGGGTTAATAGGAAATATAGCAATCAGAGGTATGGACAGTGCGAACACCCGCGGATCAACACCAGAATCAACAAGGCCGATTCAGAACAACTTTAAATTTATTATGTACCTCGTTGCTAGGACAGCTCCAAAGTCACCGTTTACTAATTTCTAAGACAAGAACTGATGGAATTAAGTCCAAATCATAAGTTAAAAAACTTCTGACTTTAGCGGGAATCAACCCTGGACCTTCTGCATTGGAAGCAGGTAGGCTAACCACAAGACCAACCAGCCACACTGCTTAGTTATAATAACATAGCTTGAAAACTGGCTCATGTTGGCCACACTTCACTTTTGTTTGCTATTTATGAAATGCTCTGAAGGTGGAAACTTTATAGAGAGAACTTCACACTCTTGGATTGTGGAACTATTTTTATTTATTATATTTATTGGATTTGCAAATTTATGTATTTTCTATTTTGTGAAGTGGTCAAAGATCATATTGTTTCGTCCAAGGTTACAGTGCTACCGACCTGTTTGACGCAGTGAAACGTCTCCAGCTGGTGAATGATTACGTTGTGGTCGACCGTGACGACTCCGAAGGAACTGTTTCCTCTGTTGAAGAGAAGTTGCGTGATGGACAGACTGCCCTTTTCCGTTGCCTTGGCGACCAACGAGTTGTGCTGGGAATACAGTTCCTTGCCGGACTTCATGTCCCACACTCGAATTACACCTGGTCGAAGACAGATGTAAGCTCAATATGGACGGATTATGTGGATACAGTGTCTTATTCGTCTATAGGATAGGCCCCTAGGCCATAAACCACAGTAGTGGTTTGTGGGACACACCTGACATTTTAGGTTGGGTTTTAGTGGCTGACCCAATCGTCAAAAAAGGTACCCCATAACAAAAGTTTTTTTTCTCTCTCCGGAGAAGGTTATATTAGTGCTATGTAGGCCAACTTGATGAAAGTGAATTAAATGATGATTTATTTTATTTAAGGCAGAGGGGCCAGTTCAGATTTAATGTTACTCTTTGTACACTGATATAAAAACGTGAGATTTCTGGGTGGTGGTGCCAGTCTTCTCTTAAAATTAGCACCTACTCAAATACTCAAATATATCACATGATTGATTATTTTTATAAGAGGGTTTGGTTCAGATTTTACACTTTTTCTTCATGAAATTAAGAGTTGTATTTCCATAACGATTTGAATATATTTCAGAAAAAAATTAAATGTTTTCTTTCACTTTTTTTTCAATAATGCGATATTCAAATCAAATATTGAAATAATATTCATTTTTTGTATAGGAAGCTGTATAGGAAGCAAAAGAGAGTAACTGGGTACCCGACCTCGAGTGCCGGTCTTACCGTTTTTCTCCGGCCGACGCCACGTGAACCCCGCCAGAGATCTCCGGAGCGTTGGGCAGCGTGAAGGTGCCGGGCAGGAGTACCAACCCCTCCAGCGTCTCGTAGGCCGGCAGCGTTCGCACGGCCGCGGCTCGCTCCAGCTCCCACATGATCAGCACTCGGTCCCGACTACAGCTACAGACCGGGGGAGACAAAGTTTACTAGGGTTGGGATTCGATTATAATTTCGTAATCGATGTCAAACCAATAATTTCGACATAAAAAATTTTAAAAAATAAAAAATAAATCCCTTTTTTAAAAATGTAAAAATAGGTAATGTACAATGACGTACACAAGCTTTGCGTAGCAAAGCGCTAGACGCTCAGTCTCCTATCCTTCCAACCGAGCGCTAGCGTGGACATAAGAAGCCTCGTGAATAGGGAAAAATCACTTCACTGCCACATAGATACTTCATCTAGTTGTCTAAACTGACGCTTTTTAAGTGGCTGTGGAGTTGTTTGTTGTTGAGCGGATGGGCGAGCACCGCCGACTGTATGTAAATATCTACAAATTTACGTAAATTTAGACGGTGGGTTTTCCCTAATTTTTATAGCTTCAAATTGCCACGATCCGCACGGCCATACTGAGTGTCTAGCGCTTAACTTATGATATGTCATTGGTTATGTAGGCCTAATGATGCAAAAAGTAAAATATAGGTTTTTTGCATGTTTTCAAAATCAATTTTCCTTTTTTTTTTCAAAAAAGATGACAAATTGATGTCAAATCGAAAGTCAATTTTGCGACATCGATGTCGAATTGAATAATCAATGTCAAGTCCCATCCCTACAATTTAATATAGCCTCGTTAGATATTACAGTTGATGAGATCTGAGGCAGTGATTGTTTTCTTTGCGACATGACTATCAGTGTGACGTTCTATCATGGCCGCCCATAGCAACACGTAGTGAGAGCCAGTTTTGACTCCAAACACGATTTCGTTCCCATAAGAAATCAATGGGTAGTATTTTTGACGAAGTCTCCAAAGGTATCTTTAAACTTTAAGACAACTATTATTTTGGTAATCTATAGCCGTCTACTAATTACAAAATTATACAAAGACTTATCATTTTTGTTATGTTCAAGATATGAGTCTATGAAGTATTGCTGTATTTGGTTACTGCAGGTGCCTATTTGGAGACAATTTTGTTCGTTGCTAAGGGCAACCAGTTATGTGACATCACCACTTATAGTATTTATTGTCAGATGATTGATGAATGATAATGTTTGTTTTTATTAGGCCTCAGACAGGAAGGCCCTAAAGGGCCCCTTACACGGGGAAGTTGAAAAGTAAAAAGTAAAAAGTGAAAAGAACGAGTAGCTTTTCGAAGCCTTCACACGGACAAAAAGAAAAAGTTTGTGCCTGGCGTCACCTCTCGGCCTTTGTGCGAAACTGATGCGGCAAGAAGGGGTTACTAACCATGACAATTGTTTTCTTCAATCTTGATCTTCACACAGTACTGGCGCGTGTTTTTTTACAAGACCTAGGGCCTAGTGGAGCCTAGGCCTAGGCCTAGGTTAGGTACAAACCTGATGCTAAAAACGGCAACGTCACTGCCAGCCTTTCTTTAGCCGCGATCGGGTTCCGCATTGCCTCTCTATTTTGGGGCAAACTAAATGTGCTAGTTTGGTAGACGCTATGAAACACAATTTTTGCGCGTATTTTTCAAGTTGACAGAATAACATTCAGATGACAATCGGGCAGGAATTTCCACCGCCACTTATATATCAAGCCATTATCAAGCAGTGGCAAAGGTGTTACGTTTTTCTGCATCTTGATTTCTTACCAAAGTTGAACTCAATGACAACGTTGTCGACCAATCACGGTCAACTCTTCAAGGCCATTCTACTTTTCACTTTTTACTTGTCGAGCAGAGTCCGACAAGTTGGGAGACTTTTCACTTTTTACTTTTCAACTTCCCCGTGTGAAGGCAACTCGAAAAGTCCCATAAGCTGCACGCTATCTCTACTACAAAAAAGCTACTTTTTCTCCTCACTTTTTCTTTTTACTTTTCCAACTTCCTCGTGTAAAGGGCCCTTAATGAAAGAAATACAGTTGCACTTTCAGCATCAGTGAACAGTCCAAAAGTTGTGCAATTAGTCTACCTGTTCTTAATGTTCCGTTGGGCACGACACTTGTTTCTCACAAAGAGAACCTTTTTCTTCTTGATTGTTGTCATTTGCGTCATAGCGAGGCGGGGGTTTTAAATTCAGTCACGCATTACTTAACGTATCAGCCCTAAACCCTAGCTCATAATTTGTAGAGAAATGAATAAAAGTCACTCCCTAAGCAGTAAGCATAAGCCTACTGTCCGTATATACGCAATTGAAAAAAAATGGCCAATTATTGTAGGTATTGTATGTAATTTACAAGGTTGCAAATAAAAACAAACAAACAAACCTTATCAAGTGTTTGTTGTCCTCATGGAAGACTATCCCCGTGACTTTGCTGAAGTGACCGGTTAGTGGAGCCCTCTGTTGGCCGGTAACAACACCCCACTTGAGGGCAGGTCCAGCGGGGGAAAAACACCTCTCTTTCCCTTCAGGAAATCGTTGGCGAATCTTAGCACATGAGGGAAAAATAAAAAAAATTAAATTTGATGTAAGCATATTATTTGTACTTTTGAAAGCTAGGAAAAAGATTGGGAGCTGGCAGCTGGTAAAAAATGAGAATGGTTTCCAAAATCGAAAAGACATACAAATTTGTCCCAAAGGGAAAATGTAGTGTGGGAAAGATTGGAAAAAGGGAGTGGAAAAAGGATGAAAAAAGGGTTAGAATATGTACATGTATGGAAAGCTGTGTAGCCCCTAAACTAGAACGCTTCGCAACGTTTTTTTCGGGCGCGTTGTTGGATAGTGTAAATGGTGTGTCATGTGTAGCAGTTT
The DNA here is from genome assembly GCA_024449915.1 of Sweltsa coloradensis. Lineage (NCBI taxonomy): Eukaryota > Metazoa > Arthropoda > Insecta > Plecoptera > Chloroperlidae > Sweltsa > Sweltsa coloradensis. Next base: position 73,516 of record JAMZAV010002665.1, read on the forward strand.
TTCTTAAGTTCTGTGAAATAACCTAGGAAAACGCTAAGTCCCCCCGCGTTTTTGGGAGCTAATTGGGGTGCATTGAGCTGCCATGTGTTTGCGGATTTTCTTTTTTCTGGGGAAAAAAATCATTATTAAATTAAATTTTTTTTTAAAATTAAATAAATAAAATAAAAAATTTAAATTTATTTTTTTATTTTATTTTTTTCATCAAATTGTTAAAAAAAAATCGTAAATTGAAATTTTTTAAAAGAAAAAATTTCTCGATTGCGCTCAAATTAACAATAATATATTTTCAAAAAATTAAGGTTCTAAAAAAATTTTTTAAATGGGAAAAAGCAGGTGGGGTAAAATAAAAGATTTTTTAAAAAAGAAAAAACCGTAAAATTTTGATTTTTATAATAAATATTTTTTTAATTGCGCTCAAATTCACAAGAATATTTTAAAATTAAATAAAAAAAAGGGTTTTCTGTGAAAAAATCTTAAATCGGAAAAGCAGTGGTTTTATAAGTCGAAGAAATTTATAAAAAAATCGAAAAAAATCGAAAAAATTGCGTTTTTTAAAAGAAAAAATTTCCCGATTGCGCTCAAAAACGTGGCAGTTCTAAGTACAAAAGATTTCGAAGGCCCCCAAAAAAATTTCATCGCAATGGGAGTATGGGTTTGCCGAAAACGTGTTAACAAAACAACAAAAATAAAAAAAAAAAAAAAAAAACCGGTTTTTTTTCTCCGGTAGTGAAAGGAATCTTCGCTTCGTCGCTCCCTCGTTACGCTCACCAATTACTTTTGGGTAAGCATGTACCTAGGTTTTATGTGTTGAAAAAATTTTTTTTAAGAAAAAAAAAAGCGAAACTTGCAATTTCATGAGAAATAAATTTTTGATTCCTCTCAAATTTCACAAAAAAAAATATTAATTTGGGTTGCCGTTCGATAGAATTTCAGTATCGTAATCGGAAACCCTTTAAAACGTTACGACGCGATAAACGATTTAAAAAATATCAATCATAACGTCAAAATTAGGGTTAAACTTCCCCGATCCGACGCGGACCGGGCCTTTTGCGAGTGCATCCTTTTGTTCCTTTTATTTGCTCAGAACAGGGGTTTTCCACGCATAATAGCAAAATCTTTCACGAGCTCCCCCCCCCCCACCCACGCGTCTGGCCGGCGCAACGAGAGCGAGCTAAGTAAGTAGACAGCCGCGCTATGCTACCCCCTTTGGGGTTTCTTTGTGAAGGGCGTTTTTCTTGAAAATGTGGTTCGTGAAGATTCATTTTAGCTTTTTTTTGATTGTCGTTTTAAATCATTTACAGATATTATCATTTTTAAATATTCAATGCTTCGATATTTTTACTTTACGAGATGAAAATTTATAGATATTATTTGAAGACGACGTAATATTGGTGTGAGAGAACTGATAAATAAAATTATCGTAGCACTATGGGGAAAAAAAAAGCAATAAGTTGGGGTGGAGGGGGAGATGCATCTTTATAAAATACTTGTTGACTTTGCTTGGGCCCGGGCGCGCCCAGGTTTTGCAATCAGCGCCGATCGCGCGGGAAAAGCAGCCGCCTGCCGCCCAGCCGACCCGGCCCGTAAAACCCCACGCGTCATGCTGGGGCCTATACTGCACAGTGCAGGGGCGCTTCGACTTTGCCTTACAGGTTTTTAGATCTCGCAGTGGGCCCCATTTTTCCGGGAAAAAGCGATTAATGTCGATTTTGGGACAATTTTTTGAAGTTTTTGCAAGCGGGGGCGGGAAAAATTTAAAAAATTTTTGGCCGGGCAAAACTATTCGATTACCCTCAAATATCGATAAATCGTTTGGAAAACTGAATGATTTCGATCGTTTCGGGAAATAAACGTATCGATCAATTTTCGATTATCAACGGCAACCCAAATATTAATTTTAAAATTAAGGTTCTGTTAAAAAAAAATTTAAAACGGATAAAACATATTGTAGGGGTTTAAGCCCAAGTTTTTTTTTAAACAAAAAAAAACGTTAAATTGCGATTTTCATGAGAAAAAAATTTTTAGATTGGGGGAAAAAAAAGTGGCAGTTCTAAATTCGAGTTTCGAAAGGGATCAGAAAAAATTATCGCAATTGGGTGTCGGGTTTAAGGGCCCGGAAACGTGTTTACAAACACACAAAAATACAAAAAAGAAAAAAAACAAGAAAAAAGAAAAAAAAAAAGTAAAAATTTAATTTTTGATCAATAATTTTTTATTGCGCTCAAAAAGATGGCATTTTAAGTTCGGATTTCGAAGCCTCCAGAAAATTTCATCTCTTTTGAGACCCGGTTTTGCCGGAAACGTGTTAACAAACAGACAAAAATACAAAAAAAAAAAAATTCCGGGTTTTTTTCTCCAGCGTAGTGCAAATGGAACCTTCGCTTCGCTTGCTACGCTCATCCAAAAAACAGTTTGGGATATCAGGGTGGTTCCAATTACACAAGGGTTGAGGCAGGGAAGTGTGATGTCACCACTGCTATTTATAATAGTGAGGGATGACATACACAACAAGGTAAAGATGGAGGGAAAACAGAGGAGGTAGAGGTTATGCTGTTTGCTGATGACCTTTTTGGCATGGTCAGAGTATGAGGAGGTACTCCAGAGATACACGGACCACTGGAAGAGGCACACATTGAAGAGGCCGGCATGAAGATAAGCGTGAGCAAGAGCAAGGTTGTTACTATGCCAGGAGAAGGAGACGTAAGGAACTATCATGCAGAGATCAAGATTGGAGAAGAAACCTTGGAAGTGGTGAGAGTTTTGGATAGGCCTACCGAGGAAGAGAAATAATGGCAAGCGGGAAGATAAAAAAGGTTAATACCAACAGAATAAAAAAGGCCAGTAACTTCTACCCGTGCGTAAAAGGCCTAGTGTGGGATAGGGAAACACCCAAACAGTGCAAGATGACACTGTACACGACCTACTTCATACCGATCCTCACATATGCGGCAGAAACCTGGACTATGGGTGATAGAGAAGAAAGCTAAATACTAGGTGGCGGAGATGAGATTCCTGAGGAGTACAGTGGGCAAGACAAGAAGAGATAGAATTAGAAATACGAATATCAGAAGATGCTTGGGGTGGAGAAGTTAGGTGACAGGATGGGAAGGACACGGCTGAGATGGTTTTTGCATATGAAACGAATGACGGAAGAGAGGATACCCAGGAGAATGTATGACAAAAGGATTGAAGGAAGAAGAAGAAGACGGGGAAACCAAGGAAGAGATGGAAGGAGACCAGCAAGGACCTACATACTAGAGAAGAGAGCTGGGAGCATGTAGCAGAGACACGATTGTGGGAGGATAGAAAGAAGTGGAAAAATTTGTTGCAAAACCCAAGCTGACCCTGCCAGAAGTAGGAAGCGGCGATGGATAATGATGATGATTTTTCTTTTGCTGCAACACCAAATAGGGGCGTTAGGAAGTGGAAATGCGGAAAATCTGTGAGAGCAAGATAGTGAACAACTAGGACTAAGCAAGGGAGGGTGACGTAACAATAGGCCTATAGCATGAAGTACTGCATGAAGTACGGAGTGAGAAACTGAAGCACGTCTCAAGGATTCCTCTACAGATTGGCTAAATCTACCATCATGATTAGGGATGTTGAACGATAAATTATCATTCTCGATTGAATCAAACATTAAGTCTTGATTAGGCCTAATCATTATTTTAATAATGAAAATAATAGATTTCTGATTAATTAGGCCCAGGCCTACCCTAATTGACTACAGTAATTTTAAAACCAACTGATTAACTGAAGGAATCTTCTTGCACACATCCTATTTTAATCAAGTAGGCCTACGATAAAAAAAAAATTATCATCCACTTTCCTAAAAAAAAAACAAAAAAAACAATAGTGGTAGGCTTTGATTGATTGATTATTGCTTAACGCTCATATTTATGCCTTTGGGTAATCGAGACAATGAGTGGGGTGGATGAGGATGAAATGAAAGAAGGAGGAGGGAAACCCGTACCGGCACTTTCCCACTCCTTTCAAAAGTGGGAGGCCTCTACGTAATTGATTCTCTAATTTTCACTTACACCCTCATTCTTTTCCATTAATAAATAATGAAAAAAATTAAGATAGATTTCCCAAAAACATCTGGCTACCCTACCTTGGTATTCTATAGTTCCCAGGGCCCCCCCCATCAAATAAATAATGAACAAAATTTAAAATTGATTACCCAAAAACTCTGGGATACCCGGGACCCTTTTAGTATTTTTTTTTGCCTGGCCCCTTTAAAAATAATAAATAATGAACAAATTAAGATTGATTCCCAAATACATCTGGGAAACCGGGACCTTGGTATTTTAATGTTGCCTAGGGGCCCCATCATAAGAATAAAGAAAAAAATTTAAAATTTTTTTTTACCCAAAAAAAAAAACTGGCGTACCGGTACCTTGAGTATTTTTTATGTTCCTAGGGCCCCCCTACATAATAATAATAACAAATTAAGATATATTACCCAAAAACATCTGGCATCCGTCCTTTAATTTTTTATGTTGCCTAGGCCACTATAATAATAAATAATGAAAAAATTAAGATATGTTTCCCAAAAACATCTGGCATACCGGGCCCCTTGAGATTTTGTATGTTGCCTAGGGCCCCTATACATAATAAATAAAGAACAAATTTAAAATATGATTACCCCAAAAACATCTGGCATACCGGGACCTTTATATTTTGTATGTTGCCTAGGCCCCTATCATATAAATAAGAACAAATTAAAATATGATTACCCCAAAAACATCTGGCATACCGGTACCTTGAGTATTTTGTATTTGCTAGGCCCCTATACATAACTAGGAAAACGCTCAGTGGACGCGTTGTTGAGCGAGCACCGGTACGTGCAACATGACCCGAGTAACGACATTCCCATAAGGCCCACCACACAGTGTAGGCCTACCTGGATATTGACATTATTTGTACACTTTACTTTTCCCCAACATCTTTGCATTGTATTTAATTCACGTCATGCCTTCTAAAGTGTATCTTTGTATCTTCACTGCCTCCTTCTTTTTCTAACATCATTTTTCGAAATTTTGATTAGCAATAAGTCTTTAAGGTCTTGACCGATTTAGCTGAAAATTTGGAAAATAGGAGAGAATGTTTGTACTTTATGACCCTGCAAAATTTTATAACGATCGGTACAATTTTATTTTTTTATTTTTTATTTTATTTTTTTTTTTAAACCAATGATCGGATTTTTTTCAAAAACTATACAGCAACCCGCCTAGGTGGAATTTTAAAATGTGTGCAAAAATTTTCAGATCGATCGAGGAAACGGTGCGACCTGTATCGAAGCAGTAACAGAAAAAAAACAAAAACAGACATTCGAGCCATAAAAAGTCAAGTGGAGACGCTCGCTACGCTCGCTCAATGAATAAAAGAACAAATTAAAATATGATTACCCAAATACATCTGGCATACCGGTACCCTTGAGTATTTTGTATGTTGCCTAGGCCCCTATACATAATGAATAATGAACAAATTAAGATATGATTTCCCAAATACATCTGGCATACCGGTACCTTGAGTATTTTCTATGTTGCCTAGGCCCCTATACATAATAGTGGTAGCGGTCGCAAAATTTAAAACTGCACTTTTTGAACACGGTTTGGCCGCTTTTTCACAGTTGTAGGGGGGACCAAAAATAATATTTAAGGATGTGGAGGGACCCAAATTTCCCTTAGAATTCAAAATTTTCGGCCATTTTTTCAAAACGATGTCCTCAGATACAAAACTCTTTTGATGTGTCTAATTAAACATGTTGGTATCGTTTTTTGTATATTTTCTACCGAAAATCCAATAAAACAAACGAAAATATATTTTCAAAAAAATGGGTCAAATTTTGAATTTAAACCCAATGTTTTTCC